>CAUYPK010019668.1:0-53745 GCA_963574355.1 Loris lydekkerianus
ACTGGTTAACATAGCCTTCCTGGCATTTTCTTAGTTATTGTGTAAAGACATTTACATTCTACATTTACTAAGTTTCACATATACCCTTGTAAGATGCACCGCAGGTGTGATCCCACCAATCACCCTCCCTCCGCCCACCTCTCTCCAATTCATTTAGTTTTGTTGTGAACTTTGTTATTTCTCTTCTTTTGCTGGCTTTGGATTTGGTTTCTTCTTCCTCTTCTAATTCTTTGAGGCATGACAATAGGTGGTTAATTTATGATTTTTTTATATAGGCATTAAAAGGTATGAATTCACCCCTGAGAAATGATTTTGCAGTGTCCCAAAGATTCTGATAGCCTGTGTCCCCTTTGCCATTCAGTTTAAGAATTTTTTGATTTCCATCTGAATTTCATTCTTGTCCCAGTAGTAGTCGTTCAGCAGCAGGTTAATTTCCATGACTTTGCATAGGTTTGAGTGTTTCTCTTATAGTCACTTTCTAGTTTTATTCTGCTGTGGCCTGATAAGGTACATGATGTGATTTGAATTTGTTAAGACTTATTTTTTTTTTTTGGCCTAAGATAGGATCAGTCTTGGAGAATGTTGCATGTGCTGCTGAGGAGGACGTCTGTTCTGTAGTTTGGGGGTAGAATGTTCTGTAGATGTTTGTTAGATCCATTAGATAAAGTTTGGTTTAAATCCAGTTTCTTTCTTTATTATTATTTTTCTTTTTCTTTTCTTTCTTTTTTTTTTTTTTTTTGCTTTGATATTTTGTTGTGCTCAGATGATGGGGTATTGAGGTTTCTGGAAGTTATGATGGTAGCTGTTTATTTCTTTGCTTAGCTAGTAAAATGGCCTCACATGTGATTTAATGTTCTCCTGTCTTAAAATTTTTATTTTTTTTCTTGACAAGAGTTAGTATTTAAATAATGTATTGCACGTTACACAGAGGTAGATCTGGGTTTAAATTCCGACTCTGTCACTCATTATTTTTCTGCAGGTGGACAAGTCTTTTAATTTCTCTGTTCTTTGATACGTGTAATAATACTATGATGAGGCCTGAAATTGGTATGTGATAGTACCAATTTCTCAGGTACAGAGCTAGTGCCATAATAAGGAAGAGATACATGGTAATTATTATTACTAGTGTGGTGGTGGTAGCGGTGTTGGGGGTAGTTATTAAGGTGGTTATTTTTCTCTAGGTCTCTAAGCTAAACAGGAAGGAGTAGGAAGCTCTGATTTGGAGCATCAGAATGCTTTGTAATCAAATAAATTTTTTAGCTGTTTCTTAAAGGCTGAGCCTAATCAGCCATGAAGAAGGACATTCACGAGAGAAGGAGTAGGAAATGCAAAGGCAGGCAGGGAGTTTGGCCGTCAGCAGGGGGGTCCATGAAAGGAAGTATGGGAGTCAGGTTTGAATGGATTTAGGTTAGAATCTCATCTCCATTAGTAATATAACTTTGGGAAAATTACATCTTCTCTCTGTGCTTAGTTTCTTCATCTTTAAAAAAATAGCGATGATAAATATATACATGGCAGTACCCACCTCATAGGGTTATTTTGAGAATTAAATGAATTTATATATGTAACATACAGAGAAAAACACCTAACAAATTGTAAATGTCAAATAGAAGATATATTATTAGCCCTGGGAATCTGAGTCAAGCAAGAAGTTTAAGCAAAGTAGGAAAGGGGCAGCTCACAGAGGATTAGTCTGCAATGCTAAACCTTGTGAATGTAATCTTCCAGGCAGCAGAGACCACAGGAATGTTTAAGCACAACTGTGACATGATCTGACCTGACTTCTAGAAAATTGCTATGACAGCATTATAGAGATGTGAAGAATTGTGGAATAAAAATTGACTTCCACTGGCTGTTGCTTTCCTAGCTCACACACCTGGCAAAGATTTCAATTTCTAGTATAAAGGACAGTAGTAAGCAGAAAAATTCTCAGCGCAAGAAAGTGCCTTCTGGCCACAGCAGCTGTCCTGGGAAGCACCCTGGTGGAGGCTCATCTATAATTCACATTGTAAACATTGCTGATACCCTGCACCCAACAAAGTCAAAATATGCTATCCATCGCTGCCCCTCATGCTATCTTTTCCAAATCAACTCTAGGCTTGTGGAGATGAGGCTAATCTCCTGTGGAGGGCTTTACCACTTCCAGTCCCAGTGTGGTGTCCCCACCATTTGCTAGAGCTGCCAGAGCATCCTTGGATGCAGGCCTGTCAGACGCACCACCATTCACAACAGAGGAAATGGCATCAAAACAGCAATGTTTATGGAACACCGACTGTGCTTAGTGTGCAGAAAAAAGGCTGCAGGAAACTGCCACAGCAAAGAAAGCAGTGGGAGAAAGTGGTACCCCTTGGATAGTGTCTGCCACCCCGTCAATAGCTTTAGGTCTTCCAGGCCATTAACGATTATTCACTATAACTAAAAATGTGACCCAGAGACTACATCTCTTCCAATTTCTAAGGTTTCTGACAGCTAGAGATATATCAGGCATCAGAAAATTCTAAGAGAAAATTCTGAATTCTCTTTATGACTCAATTAATCGGTCGGTTTGCCATGTTTGATCAATATCTCTGGATTTCAAGTTGACTCACTCTATCATTGGAATCTGTTTTGACCAGCAACAACTATCTAATAAGAAACAATTTCTTGAATATAACATGTTTCATTTAAAAACATTCCATAGCATCAATATTACATATATTATTTCCTTCAGCAGTTTGGAAGGTATTGTCTTGAGACAATAACCCATAGTGAACTCTCACAGAGGTAAAAAAAAAAAAAAAAAAAAAAAAAAAAAATGAGGCACATATAATAAACTACATTTTAAAAGTTAATTTATCTGTAATTTATCCTGGCATCTCTATCCATTATTTAAGATTCTCTTGAGAAAAACACTCATGAACATTTAAAACCAAGCTTCTTAGTCCTAAGTAGAAATATAATTATCATTTTTTTTTGGGGGGGGGGTAATTTTTCACTGAGTATACAAAGCCATTTTACATAATACCATTATCTCACTGTCAATCACTAGGTAACGTGGGTGGTTACTTTCTGTATTTAACTTTCCTTTTTTCTGCAAAATATAATTCCCTCACAGCCATCCCATAATTATATTTACAAAGATAGATGAAGGACCTTTCTGCAGATCTCAAACTCATCCAAAAAATGAGATTGAAAAGGATGTCAGATTGTGCAACTCTTCTTAAATGAAAACATTCTGGAGATCCAGTTTGTATGACAACAACATGCATTTAACAAAACAAAAAATAATCTATTCCCTGCCAGTGACAGGAGGTGATTCAGCTAGCTGGCTGGCAGGAAAGGTTGTTTAGCAGTTTTCAAATTCCTAATTGGGTGTCTAGCTTGCTAAGTAGCAGCTGGTTTTTAATTAGTTGAAAAATTATTGCCACTAAGAGTTGCTTTTTTTTTAAAAAAAGAACAAAATAATTAAAATGTTAGAATCCATATGGTGGGTGCTTACCCTCACTTGTCAATAGCTGTTTTCCTTCTTTACCACTAATGTTTTAAAATCTTCTTATGCCACTTACATATAAGGTGAAACTCACTTTGTGTAAATGTAAAATCCCCACAGACTCCCAGAATAGAATTGCAAAATAATAGCTACTCGTCTAATTCTTTTTGACTATGAAATCTCCAATACCACCCCTCCCAAAGATTGAATATGTGAATCTCACAATGGACCTCATTATTGAAGAACCCAGTAAATCCTATGACTTGATTTGCTATAAATTATGATGACATTGGTAAAAATATCAGAATTTTACAGATGACAGGAAAATTGCCTTTGCACATAGATTCCTTTTAAGGATTAACGGAAAGTTAATTTTGCCTCTAATTACAGAAAATTCACATTTTCCATGATTTTGTAATTATGATTCTACCCTATTTAAAGATTTGAAAAAATATGTGTTATTTAGAGATAAACCATCCTGCACATTGAACAGATCATGAAATTCTGTGTTTACTGTCCACAGATTCCAATGTTCTTTCTTCCAGTATTGATAAAGTAAGGTTTCTTAGACCAACTATTTTTAAAAACACATTGCTTTTCATTTATTTTTTTGTTTCAGCTGGGAGAATAGTATAGTAGAAAGTGTAAGAATTTGGTACTAGTTCAACAAGTTTCAAATTTTAGTTCGCCATTTTACTAACCTAACGCACCTTAACTCTCCCTGGCTCTCTTCTTTCTTCTACAATGTAACTATAATAAAATCTAACATGTCAGATAATTGGGAACTCTACAAAGTACCTGACCTTGTTTCTGGAATGCATCAATCACACAATAAATGCTTTTCTTATGTATATTTCAATAGACAGGTCATGCATTTCAGTCATCTAGAAAAATAAATTATTGGGTATACCTCCATGCTCTTGAGATACAGTATCAGTGAGGGTTATTCATGTAATCACTGTCATTTTGAATAAATATATCATTTATTGACAAATCTCTGAGATGGGGAAAAAAATCAATACTTTCTGTACCATTCATCTCATGATTGCTAGAGATAAAGAGACTGATTTAGATGGAAAGTTTGATATGATATTTATCTTTCATCCTTCTAAATTTCTAACTCACCTAAAAGGGAAAGCTCTCATATAGCGGTCTCCACGTTGAACGTATACATGTTGAATGTCTCCACGTTTAAATGTATACATGTTGTGAAGTGCTCCTGACCCGCAGTTCTACGGGGGTGCTTTAGGTAATCATACCTTCTCTCTTGATAGAATCATAAGCTCTTCTTTTTTTTTTTTTTAACTTTAAATTTTTTCTTTAGACTACTTATATTTTCATATCCTCTCTTGAAATTCATTACAGAATAATAAAATAAATAATTTCCAGTGAAGCTTCATATCACCCCTTGTGCTAACCTTCCTGCTGCTTTTCAGTACTGTCTAAAGTCTTTGCCCATGAAATTTCTCCATCATTATGGTTTGCTTGTTGCTACGTTCACTGCTAATGTTCAGTAAATATCAAATTATGATGCTCAGGCAATGGCATTTGGGAAAAATACTAACATGTGGTACAGTTACATGCAAATCAGGCAATATAGATTAATGGCAAACATTTGGTTGACATCTCTAATTTTGTATGGGTTGAAACTAAAACTATTGCCCTACTCTGTGGTCTGCCGTTCTGCCAGCTGCCTCTCCTACAGATGTTTCCAACCTATGAAGGGGCCTCTGAGTGCTGACCCCCTGCCACGTACCAACAAGATTCAGATGATCATGCAATAATTCGCTCCCTTTTCAAGATCTAACTTTGGATATGACGTGATGGAAAGCCTCAGTGGTATATGCTGTTACAGATGACTGTCATTACTTCCGCTGTGCCACCAAACGATTCAATGCATCCAGGCCAGCACACTCAGAGGGTACCCAAGTGACATTTTATTTTCCTCTGATCTTGATTTTCCCCAATTCATGGCAGCTGGAAAATTCTTTGGCCTAATCACAAATAGCCTAGTTAGGACACTTTAAAAATAAAGTTTTATTACATCTAGTCTCCGGGGTAACAGTGAATGTTTTTGAGCTTGTTAAGGACAACATGTAAACAATGGTAGCTGAAGCTCTGGCAGCTGTGTTCTGAACAGACCAGGAGCGGGGGAAACTGGCAGCTCTCCACACAGGGCTGTGAGATAAACACAAACCCAAAAACATCACAGAGAAAGGAGGCCTGTTTCAAAGCTGCTCCTGTAGTTCTTGGATTTTCTTCTGTAGGTGCTCCCTCATGACACCTGCAGACACAGAGTCTGCAAGGAATTCCTGAGTCTGCAAACTTGAAGTTTAGTATAACACACCAAATCTGTGTTATCCTTCCTGGCCCATCAAAATGTTTTGTAATTCAGCATTCTTCCTCCTGCCTTCTGTGGTGTGAAAATATTATTTTTGTAAAAGCTTACACTCCACCATTCTTTTCTGGTCCCACCTTGCTATCATGCCCTTAGAAACTTGACTCTTCTCTAAGAATAATGTGTCCTTCTTGCAACTTTCTTGAGGAAAGACTCCTCTTCTGGGACCCATATTGTGATGTGTAGGTGGTAGCCTTGGCACTTATTAGCTCTAACTTAGATCTAAATGATTACTTCTTCCCTTTCACGTTAATGTCGTGACTTAGTGCACCGGCCTTCACCCCTCTCCAAGCTGCCTTCCTCCGACTAGCAGCTTGCTCCCCACTCACTCAAAGCGTAAGTTCCTGGTTCCCAGTCCACCTTTTCCTACCAAGACCTGCCGTCAACTTGGACAAGATACACCTACCATTCTCACCTCTCATTCTTTAGTCTCTTTATGTCAAATGATCTTATTTTCCATTTTGTAACAACCACCTATGTGAATGCCTATAATCCTTAAACCTAGAATTAGCTGAAATTTCTCTACCTCTGAAATAAAAAGAAAACCCAGCATTTACAATGCCTAGTTTGAGACAACAGTTTAATCCCCTTTTCAATATTCCTGTCATTTAAAGTCTTGAACCGCGTAGTCATGTTTCAGTAGTGATGAAATGTGTATGTGAAGTAATGCCCATAAGATTATATTATTATATTTTTGCTATGTTTTCTATATTTAGATGGACAAGTACTTACTCTTGTGTTACAATCGCCTGCAGTATTCAGTATAGTAGTACACTGCAGAGGTACTACACAGGCTGTAACAGATAGTTACATATAGTCTGTAACATATAGTCTGGGTATGTGTTAGGCTACAGCGTCTGGGTTTGTGTAAACACAGCTCTGTCATGTTTCCACCTATGCATACAGTCCTCAGAAGCTGTTCCTGTCTTTAAATGCATAACTGCATTATATCAACTCAAAAACTCCTTGACATGTTCACCCAGTCTACTTATAATCACAAATCTTAGTTTCCTTTTCAATATATCATATATTCTGTAATTAAAATAATTTGTCCTTTATTTTTAGTATTCTTAACACTCTTGCCCATGAATCTTCTGTTTCACTTGATTCAAAAACACAAAGCGTAGTTGATCTTAATTGCTTGCAATTCATGGGCACCTAGATGCGGTATTATATTGAAAAACGTGATCAAACCTTTGGTACCACTGTAAATTCACATCATTGAAAACCTTTATAAATAGCTCCATCTGCAGAGTTCACAGGTACCTCTAGCTCAGTGGTTCTCAACCTTCCAAATGCCGTGATGTATTTTCATTGTTACAAAGGGGTCACGACCCACAGATTGAGAACCACTGCTCTAGCTCATCACACCCAAGGGGAACACATCATCTTTGCTCCCCAGCTGTTTCTTCTGTTGTTCTTCTAATCTAACTTAGTCACACTAGCATTCACCTAGTTTCTCAAACATCTTGGTGCTGCTTAATAATTTCTGGGTCTGAATCTGCCATAACACAGGGACAAACAAGTATAAATAGCAGAGCCATCCACACGATATGCTTCATGGTCACAATAGTTTTAGACTAAGAATGTTTTAAACTAGGAACACCTTATACACTGCAGAATTTCACTATGAATTTGAAGTTTTTCATTGCATGAGGGTGACAGACGGAGGTCTCTGAAACAATGTGTAATGAGGAGCATCCAAGTCATTCAAACTGAAGAATGGCCAAGAGGTTGTATGATTTATCTCACATTTTCAAGCCAGGAATGATCATTATGGAGAAATAATATATATTCTAATGATAACACACGATCAACAATCAACAAATTGTGGGAAAAAGGTATACATTTGACTCAGTTTATATGTAATCAAAGCCAGACTGTATCTAAAATACTACAAGAGAAGAATACAAGTAGTCATGCATGATTTTTTGTTACTATTTTTTCCTTTAACTCCTACTATCTTGTTAGATCCAGCCACCCTCTTCTCTAACCTCATCACTGGTCTTTGTGCTTCCACTCTTTCTTCCTTGCATTCTATTCTTCTCAGAAATTCTCACTCAACATAATAGCCAAGGTATAGACAGAGGTCTTTTAAAAATGTATCATGAGGTCCTAGTATGGACCCTTACAACCCTCTGAACTCTTCCCCACATTTTTCCTTCACTTACTACATTGCAGTTGTAAGATTTTTCTGGGTACACCAAACATATTTCTTCCCAAGAACACTGTATATGTTGCTCTTCTGCCTGGAATGCTCCCCAGAAAGCTGTTATTACTTGCTTCTGTCCCTGCTTACGTATCAGTGTGTGAATTAGATATTCCCTGACAACCACTGTGTGTAAGAGAATAACACTTCCCGTCTCTCTGCCCTCTTACCCACCCCCACCCCCAGTTTATTTTTCACCACATTGCCTACTGTGATCTAACATATAGAATTGTATGGTTGTTGACTGTCTCTCCCAACGTGTCAGATGCAAGAAGGACTTAGTTTTGTTCGGACCTATCTCTGTAACACCGAGAACGGCCCTGACATGTAGGAGGCTATCTACAGTGTTTATTAAATGCACAAATGAACGAGTCTATCTCACTGAAAATGCATCCACATTACTGATTTGATAAGAAATAGCTACTAAGCTTTTATTTTTAATTTGACACTGAATTAAAAATCTATATATATTTGAACATGCATTTTATGAACATTATGCATCTATTTCTATATCTATGTAGCTATTTAAGTTTTCAGCTGTCACTTCATGTCCCAGGCTTCAGGCTTTTCAGGCTCCTGTGATTTCTACTAGCATATGGTAAAACAGATGAGCATGGATTTGACACCACCTGACCTTTAAATGACAATGAGAGTGGAAGGGCAGGATGAATATGGCCTTGTCAGACTTATGAGAATAGAAAATCTCCAGCAGCCCCAGAGAAGGTCAAAAATGTGCACCATAAATGGAATGAGGATCCCACTGAAAGTTTTTCATTGAATAAGGGTGACAGACGGAGGTCTCTCAAAGAATGCGTAATGAGGAGCATCCAAGTCATCCCACTGAAGAGTGGCCAAGAGGTTGTGTGATTCATCTCACATTTTTAAGCCAGGAATGATCATTATGGAGAAATGACATATATTTTAAAGGTAACACATGATCATGGTATGAAAATTCAAAGAGTGCTAAGTCTTCCTTACCCTACACACCCTTTGACTCTCTGATTCCCTTCCTCAAAGATATTCACTGGTACTAATTAGTTTTATAAACTTCTAAAAATATTGTATGCAAACGCAATCTGGATTATATTTAGCTTACAATTCTCTTTACCTGTAAAAGACTTCAAGCTGGCAAGAATTATAGAGGATGAAATAATAGCCACCAAGGTGCAGATCAAACAGATTTTATGAATCTTAACATTTGTCCAAAACGCTTTAGGTATAGGTTAAAAAATAAAATGTTACGGATAACAGTTGAAATCTCTCCTGTTTTCTTATCTTTCTACCCCCAGAGTTAAACATTATCCTGAAGCTACTATACATCTTTTTAAATAATTGTTCTATACTCAAACTTATACATATAAACATATATCTATAAAAATACATAATTGGTATTATATGGCTTTTTAAATTTAAGTCCTATCATAAAATATGCATATTTTTGTAATTTGCTTTTTCATTTAAGATTTTATTTCAGAAATTAACACATATTCACACATATGTCTCTAGTTCATTTTGACTATTGTACAATTCCTTATTTGTTTAATATTCAGCCAGTGGACATTAAAATGATTTCTAATTGTTTCATTTATGGAAAATGATGTGATACCATTCAAATACCATCACACGGGTGATTTAGGAGTTAGGGCTTCAACGCATAAATTTTGGGGGGCACGCATTCAGTCCATAACAGATAATGACTGGGATTATTATTAATAAATATCATTTGGTAATTGTTTCTTCCCAGAACATAGAAATGCTATTGAATGTCTGACTTTGATACCATAGTATCAATATGATTGAATTTGTTTATTTACTCTAATAGTTTGTAGAATTATACAGCCTTTTGTCATTCAGATGATTACATAAGCTGTGAGTAAGAAAAACTATGGTTCTTCTTCTCTTTATCCAGCTTTTCTTCCGTGTATTTTTTTATACCAGTTAGGACCATTGATAAAACATTGACTAGCAGAGGTGATGACCGTGGTTGCTCCTTATTTGTACTCAACAAGTTGACTTTCCACTGCCTTCTGATTCTATTGCTCCTGTCCATAAATCTCTCCTACCTTATTTAATGTTTTTGATGTAACTCCTCACTCTCTCCCCCTTTCTCATCAAGAGCATCTCTGTGCTTTTCTCATTTTTCTTTGTGAGATTTGGTGTTATTCTCCAGTTATTGTCTTAAGATGAATCTATTACATTGAATCTCAGTGGAGGCTGAGTCTCCTCTTTTTTTTTTAATGTTTGCTACCTCTCCCTCATATGGGATCATTTCCAGATATGAATTGCAGTAGTTTTATTAAATTCTACTTGTTTCCATTAGTAAAATCTACTTTCCCCCCCATAATATAAAATCTCACATAGCAAGACTATTTGTTCCTATAACCCTCCTTTCTCTTTATGTGCTCCCAAGTTTCTTTCTCTATTATTTCCCTCAGCATTTTAACATGCTCAAATCTCTTGAAGCTACATCGACATTCAACGAATTCCTTACTCTCTGTTACTGTAAAACCTCTCAGAAAGAGATTTGTATGCTAGCTGTAACCATTTTTATTCTTCCTTCTTGAGCTCACTCTGAAAATGATTGCACACAATTTAGTTAAAAGGCGATCGTTTACGCAGTGTTTTATAAGTCACTTTATAAAATTCTAAGTGTTGATAGTTCTTGGGTTTTTTTTTCCTAGTCTTTCTTCTTCTTTTCACTGGCCATGGGTGAGTACCACAGTTTTTAAAAAGGATTCGTTATGATATGTTTGTTTTGAATCTGGAAGAAGGTACCTTCTCCATTGATACTTCCCTTCCACACTTCTAGGATTACAGGTGTGAGCCATTGTGCCAAGCCGCTTTCAAGAGTTTTAAAAACTTGCTTCCAGCAGGTTTAAATAGTTCTTATTAAGTTTATACCTATGTATTTTATCTTTATTGTGCTACTGAATATAGTTTTTTCTCTTCTGTTATATCTTCTTAATTGTTGTTTGAAAGAAAATGAAGGCTATGGATTATTGATTTTGTATTTTGTTATTTTACTATTTTTGTTATTCTTTTAAGAATTAATCTCAAGTCATCAGCTAATGAAAACAATTTTACTTCACTTTTGCTTGCTCCTATGCTTTGACTTCCTCTCTAAGTCCGTTGACTATTATCTCCAACACCATGTTAAAGAGCAAGAGCAAAAGTGGGTGAAAAGCAGTGGGAAAAGAATAAGTGAAATTCTTCTCATGTTGTGTGTGTTCACTAATTGACTTTAAGTGGATAATTCGTCCAGATATGATTTGTTTGAGAGTTATATCTGTTTCTGTTTCCTCTTTAAATTGTGATGAATATAAGGTTTTTAAAATTTTTATTTATTTATTTATTTATTTATTTTTGTTTGGGATTTATTGAGGGTACAAGGACTTAGGCTACACTGATTGCATTTGTTAGGTAAAATCCCTCTTGTCATTGTGTCCTGCCCCCAAGACGTGCCATACACTGTGACACCCCATCCCCCTTCTCCCTCCCCTAGACTCCACCTCGTATCAGCTCATCTGCTGCCTTCATAGTAGAACTGAGTACATTGGATTCTTGCTTCTCCATTCTTGTGATGCTTCACTAAGAAGAATGTGTTCCACCTCCATCCAGGTTAATACAAAAGATGTAAAAGATGTCTCTATCTCTTTAATGGCTGAATTCCATGGTATACATATACCACAGCTTGTAAATTCATTCCTGGGTCAATGGGCATTTAGGTTGTTTCCATCTTTTGGCGTTTGTAAACTGAGCTGCAATAAACAGTCTAGTGCAAATGTCCTCAGGATAAAAGGGTTTTTTTTCTTTCTTCTGGGTTGATGCCTAGTAAAGGAATTGCAGGATCAAATGGAAGGTCTAATTTGAGTTCTTTGAGGATTCTCCATACTTCTTTCCAAAAAGGTTGTACTAGTATGCAGTCCCACTAGCAGTGTGAAAGTGTTCCCTTCCCTCCACATCCACGCCAGCATCTGCAGCTTTGAGACTGGGATATGGGCTATTCTGACTAGAGTTAGGTGATAGCTCAGGGTGGTTTTGATTTGCATTTCTCTGATAATCACAGGTGATGAGCATTTTTTCAAATGTTTGTTAGCCATTTGTCTGTCTTCATCAGAGAAGGTTCTGTTCATATCTTTTGCCCAGAGGTCGATGGGATCGTTTACTCTTTTTTTGTTGATGTAGATTCTAGTTATCAACCCTTTGTCAGATGGATACCCTGCAGATATCTTTTCCCATTCTGAAGGTTGTATTTTTGCTTTACTTGTGTCTTTAGCAGTGCAGAAGCTTTTCAGTTTCATTAAGTCCCATTTGTTAATTTTTGTTGTTGTTGCGATGGCTGCTATAGTCAATATAAGGTTTGTAACAAAATTGCTGAGACAATCCTTTAAAAATCTGTTAGTATTATACTTCCACACGCCAGCATTTTCACTTTCTTTTGCAGTGAAATCATCTTGAGCAGATTTTATGTTATAGAAGTTATGTGGTCAGAACAGTTGGATATTAATAAAAAAGAACAGACAGAAATTTTGCTAAAATAATGCTTTGTATTCTTTCAGACCTGATGTTTATAATTCAGCAAAGATTATAAGATTCTCCTTCATGGAGAATAAAACTTCATTAAACTACAAATGTATTCAATATGTAAGTGCTGTGTATGTGTTAACTCTTTACAAGTCTTTACAAACACCAGCATATTTTTGTTGATTCAAAATGTATTACATTGACAAAAAATTATTCATCTTTAAAATATGCTACCTGCATAGGGTTTGGTCAAGCAGCAGACACGACAGTGCCACTGTTTCCCAATAAATTTATAAAGAATGATGTCCTGAGTTTTTGAGAAATCTCTCTTTGTTCGCCCCAGGTAAGAGGTGAGGTCAGAATGAGAAACATCCCCAAGGGAGTTCTAGCCATCAGTATCACAAGTTACCTGGTGTGACCTCTTCTCCACAATCCTAGAATCTCCTTTCTACTTGGAGAACTAGATGTACTGCATGAAGAATTATGCCTTTTGAAAATGTCAGTGAAAACAGTTAAGGACTGTACAGCCCTTTAAAACAGTTCTTTGGCTCTCTTAGGAGCTGTGTATGTTGAAAAACCAAGTTGATGAGAAACTCGATGTGGATTGTGTAAGCTTCTGCAGAGGATTTTATGAAATTATATAGATGGAGATCAAATATGTAGAAGAAAGCATGCAGCAGATATGTCTGTCACATTTATATTGAGCTGTTCACAACCACTTGCATGCATATTGATAAAACAAAGTCACGTTCAACACCAAATGAGGATGAAAATCATCAATATTATCAAGCTATCTATAAAGACAACAGGATGGCTCAAGTGTTTAGGATAACATGTTTAGGAAAGAAGAACTTGTATGTTTTCTGCTTAAGAAAGTGTAATTTATTGACCTAAGATTCAAGTTGCATCCAACAAAAATAAAATGTCTTGAGGTCATGAGACTTTTTTTTTTTTTTTTTGAGACAGAGTCTCAAGCTGTTGTCCTCTGTAGAGTGATGTAATGTCACAGCTCACAGCAATGTCAAACTCCTGGGCTCAGGCAATACTCTTGCCTCAGTCTCCCAAGTAGCTGGGACTACAGGTGTCTGCCACAATGACCAACTATTTTTTTTTTTTTTTTTTTATGTTGCAGTTGTCATTGTTGTTTTAGCTGGCCCAGACCGGATTCGAACCCGTCAGCCTTGGTGTACGTGGCTGGCGCTGTAACCACTGAGCCACGGGCGCCGACAGAGACTAATACTTTTTGTTTCAGGAAAATTTTACATCTACAGAATGAGTTTCCAAGTGAAAGCCACAAATTTTCTAAAAAGAATAGACAACATAATGTGATATTCTAAAGATTCATAGAAATTTTAATTCTCATATTCTAAGAATTTCAAATTAATACTCTTCTAGAAATTATTTAATACAAATAAAACTTGAATTATTTTCTCAGAGGCCACTTCATCTATGATAATTCCACCATGATATGATATTATAGAATTTTTAATATATCTAACACATTATTGCTTTAAATTGTGAAATGATACTTTATCAGTATCATTTATAGCCTGAAAAATTCTTTTTCCTTGCACAGAGAGAAATACATCTCCTGTACATTTGAGGTTACCATAATTCCACTTATGTGGTATATGTACAGCTTTCTACAACTTCAAAATATACCTCATGAATAATGATAATAGGAATATATATGTGCACAATTCCCAACATAAAAAGGAGACAGAGGATGCTTTTGAAGATCTCATGTGTTTTTTCCCTTTGCATACCATTTCCTTCCAGCCAGAGGTGACTCATCATCATGGACATTGATGTCCTGACCATCGGTCTATTCTGTGGATGCTTCTAAGTGTCTTTGGAAAAGAAGAGTTCAATGATAAAATAGGGTTGGAAAATTTAAGGTCTGAGCCAGATTTTAAGGTAGATATCATTTACTGTAGGAATTCACAGCACCTTAGCTTGCTAATACCTTTGAATCTACATGTAATATTATTTTCTGCAATTTTATTTTATTTTATGAACATTGTTCTGAACATTGTTCCATATTCAGATAATTTGATTCACATTTATATGGATATAATGCGAATTTTAGTTTTAGAGCTTTTTCTGAAAAATTTATCTAAAATTTTAATGAAAATTTTATACACATGTATGCAATCAAGCAGTAAACTTACAGAGGGGCCAAAATACATATGCATGAAGGTTTTTTCTGATTCCATATAAACAAAGTAATATTTTATCAAGTTCTTTGAAGTATGACATTGGTGCTTTCATAGGAATTGCATTAAACCTGTAGGTTGCTTTGGGTAGTAGGGACATGTTAACAATGTTGATTTCTCCCAGCCACGAGCATGGTATCTTTTTCTATTTGTTAACATCTTCAGTGGTTTCTTTTCTCAGGGTTTCATAATTTCATTATAGAAATCTTTCACATCCTCTGTTGGGTAAATTCCCAGGTATTTCATCTTCTTTAGCACAACTATGAAAGGAATAGAGTCCTTGAGTATATTTTTGGCTTGACTACTGTTGGCATATATAAAAGCTACTGATTTGGAAGTATTATTTTGTATCCTGAGACACTGCTATATTCCTGGTCACTTATGAAAGCTTTGTAATTGAGTCCCTGGGTTTTCCAGGGATGAGATCATGTCGGCAAAGAGTGAGAGTTTGGCCTCCTCTGACACAATTTGAATACCTTGACCTCCTTCTCTTGCCTGATTGCGAAAGCTAGGACATTACTGTGTTGAATAGCAGTGGTGACAGTGGGCATCCTTGTCTAGTTCAAGATCTAAGTGGAACATTACTTACAAATAAAAACAAATCATGAGGCTTCACATTATCAGATTTCAGGTTATAGTACAAGTCTATAGTTATCAAAACAGCATGGTACTGGCACAAAAATAGAGATGTAGATCTATGGAACAGAATAGAGAATCTAGAGATGAACCCAGCCACATACTGTCATTTGATCTCTGGTAAGCCTAACAAAAACATACACTGGGGAAAAGATTCCCTATTTAACAAATGGTGCTAAGAGAATCGGTTAGTGACCTGTAGAAGACTGAAACTGGACCCTCACCTTTCACTATTAACAAAGATTAATTCTCATTGGATAAAAGACTTAAACTTAAGACATGAAACTATAAAAATACTAGAAAAGAGTGCAGGGAGGACTCTTAAAGATATTGGCCTAAGAGAATATTTTATGAGAAGGACCCTCCCCCCTGGCAATTGAAGCAACACCAAAAATATATTACTGGGATCTGATCAAGCTAAAAAAATTCTGCACAGTTAAGAGCACTGCAAGTAAAGCCAACAGCCTTCAGAATGGGAGAAGACTTTTGCAGTTTATGATTCTGACAAAGGTCTGATAACTAGAATTTACACAAAACTCAAATTAATCAATAAGAAAAGAACAAACAACCCCATTTCCTTGTGGGCAAAAAACGTGGACAGAAATTTCTCTGAAGATGACAGGCAAATGGCCAACAAACGTATGAAAAAAAAATGCTCATCATCTTTAATCATCAGAGAAATGCAAATCAAAACACTTTGAGATATCACCTAACTCCAGAAAGATTAGCCCACATCACAAAATCACCAAACTGCAGATGTTGGCATGGATATGAAGAGAAGGGAATACTTCTACACTGCTGGTGGGACTGCCAACTAATACAACCTTTTTGGAAAGAAGTACAGAGAATTCTCAAGGACCTAACAGTTGATCTACCCTTTGATTCTGTAATTCCATTACTAAGTATCTACCCAGATGAACAAAAATCATTTTACATTTTCACCAGAATGTTTATTTCAGCCCAATTCATAATAGCCCAAGCTGTGGAAGTAGCCTAAATGCCCATTAAGCCATGAATTGTGGTATATATGCATACCATGGAATACTAGGCAGCCATAAATAGATGAAGGCTTTACATCCTTTATGTTTACCTGGATGGAGGTGGAACATACTCTTCTTAGTAAAGTATTTCAAGAATGGAAAATGAAGTATCCAATGTACTCAATATTATTATGAAACCAATATATAATCACTTACACATTCATATGAATGATAAAACACAAATATAGTCCAGAAAGAAAGAGGGGAGAGGAGGACAGGGGGAGGGCAAGTGGAGGGAGGGTATCTGGTGGGGTCTCACCTAACGTGTACAATGCAAGGGTACATTTCAAAACAACTAAGAGTACAAGAAATAAGTGAGTGAGGTGATGGTTATGTTAAACAGTTTTATTTAAGCATTCCACATTGTATATCAAATCATCACATTGTACCCATAAATGTATACAGTTATAATTTAATAAAAATTAAGTTAAAAACCCAAAATATGTATGCACATTTTAAGAAAGGAAGAAGAAAAACTGTACTGAAATTGTATTACACTTGTCAGTTTGACTTTAGCGATTAGAAGAGATATAAGATTCAATCAACAAGATAGCAGACATTGTCAGTGTATACTGAGTATTACAATTTAATGCTTTCTTTCCTATCTTACAATGTGTATACTTTTATGATCACCCTCTGTATTTTATCTGTATATTTCATAAGTATATGACAGATAAGTCATTTCCCTCTGACCTGTGAAAGAGTTCTATATTTTTAGCTAGATTGTCAACAATTTTTTTTTATGTTTCCAAATAGTCTATTGTCACATCAAATGGCTTGTCTTAAACTTATATAAATAATTGCAAACTATATTGTGTTTTCTTTTACAATGGCTAATGAGTTTGAAAGTCTTTAGAAAGCTAACTAAATGTTATAAAATATTCAAAATGTTTTCCCCAAATCCCACTCCATCCTTATGATTCATTGACGTATATATAGCAGTGAAGAGTCTAGACTTTGGAGCCAGAAGTCCTGGCTTCAATGGTCAGTTCTAACAATTGGAACTATTAATAGGGTGGTCTGTACATACTAACTATATGACTTTAGGCTGATTTTTTTTTTTTGAGACAGAGTCTCACTTTATCACCCTCGATAGAGTCCTGTGGCATCACAGCTCACAGCACCCTCCAACTCCTGGGCTTAGGCCATTCTCCTGCCTCACGCTCCCGAGTAGCTAGGACTACAGGCACCCGCCACAACACCCAGCTATTTTTTGGTTGCAGCCGTCATCATTGGTGTTTGGCGGGCCTGGGCGGGATTTAATTTGAACCCGTCAGCTCAGGTGTATGTGGCTGGTGCCTTAGCTGCTTGAACCACAGGCACTGAGCCTAGACTGATTTTTTAATCTCCTACTGGTAAAACTGCATAATGCCACAGCTCATAGGTCATTGCCTCTCAAGGGTTTAGGACAAGGTTAACATGCCGTAACTCATTAAGTGTTCCTAATAATTATTGCCGTTATGATTAAAGACATTATTTCCTAAAAATCAAGACAGTGAAAACTTCCTCTTTAATAGTCCATTTTTCTGTGAATAGTAGATTCAAAATCACCTGGTAAGGGACCTGCAGCCTCTGCACAAGGTCTTCACTTGACTTCCCTCTAAGAGGAGTTGAAACAGCCCCTCTCTCCTTAGAACATGTGCGTAAGCCTTCTCCATTCTAGTCTGTCAGTTAAGGCTTTAAGTGCTAAAGTAGCAGAATAGTTACATTTTGAGAACCATGAGTGAATATAGAATCAAACTCCCTGGCACATTCTGAGTCTCCAAAGATTATCCAAAAGAATCAATGATTGTATGTAAGTGTCACCTGAAAGTTTGCTGCTCCCCTTAAAGAAGATTTATAGAAATTTCACTTACATTTCATGCCACTGGTCTAAGAGAATCTTTGAGAAGATAAAGACCTTGAAATTTGAAGATATTGTTCACTCTCTTACATAGGGTTTTCATTTTAAGAACCTTAGGAGACAATTTTCTGATATCAATATTAGAAATAATTGTGATTTTTCCTGTACATTTAAAATTTTAATGAAATACATTGGTTTGGTGTTTACCTTAACAATATTGTGATAAATACAAATTGTCAGATTTTCCTCCTTGAGTTGTCTATTAAACAACTTACAGGGAAAATTGTGATCAGCCCCAGCAAATGCACAGAGTTTTATGGTATATAATTTTGGTTGCCCTTACTTGTGATTTAATTATTATGTTCTATTTCATTTTATATTTGCTTAATTATTCTCACTTTATTAAATTTATTCTATTTATCTACGTTGTCTATATTTTTTAAAGCTACCTAAAATTGGTTTTGTAACAAAGTGACTTAGCAATTGATAACCATAACATTTATGGAGAGAATTATATGGCTTTTTCATAACTTTGATTTCTTAAGTATCATAGTATCTAATTGATAAAAATCAATACTTAAAATACAAATCATTGTAGAGACAGAGAAATTTTAAATATTATTGGAGAATGATACAATTCTAATTTATAGGATCTATCACGAAATAGTAAAATACAGTAATTTTTTTACCATGTTAGTTTTAATGTATATTAGTTGCTAAAAAGTATTTATATAGAACATTTGAAAGTGTTTTGAATTACAACAAAAATTAAAACTTACATAGTAATGACATTTGGCTTTTTCTTTCAAAAATTTTATTTCTTCAGAGCGTGTGAGTTGTTGCCATGCGTCTGAAAATTTTTCTAAGGAAGTTTTCTTGGGGGAAAAAAACAAAAAAACTCTAAATGCCAGATGGTAGCTGGTGGTTGTGTAAGATAAGTTAAACATAATTTATTAGAGAAATTACCCTTCTTTTATGAAGTATGCCTCCAATTAAATTTTTGCAGTATAGGATTTGGGGTTAATATCAGGTGAAAGGCTAACACTTGCATGTTAATAAGAATATTTTATGAAAAAATTTGATAGTCTAGAGTTATATAGTTATTTTCTAATCCCTTTTGACAAAATGCTAAATTAAAAAACTTGAGGAAATATGCTTTATCAGAGCTATAATTATATAAAGTGACTATTATAGTCTTTTTTCATAAATTATGGGTAGGTATTAATTAAAGAAAATACATGACAAGTGAATCATTAGAGAAAAAGGCAGTTTCTTGTGTTGACATACATTTGTCAAAAGAAATTATCCCTCTTTTAGATCTTGCTCTTTGAACACTTAGAAATGACAAGCATTTGTTACATGTGTTCCACTGACAATGAGGATGTATCACACGAAAGACAAGTGAAAAAAAATTGGATTAATTTAGTTATAAAGAGATTTACATTTTGCTGGTTCTGACATGTCTTTTTGAGATTGATGAATAAGAAATGAGATAAGAAAGCCCTTAAGAAGCTACTATTGCTGAATATGGTAGAAAAATTGCTCTTGTTGGAAGATGTATCAAGTTTCTGCCAGGCAAAGCCAGGGAAAATTCTCTTGTGTTATCAACTAATCTTCCCAGAGAGGGAATATTATGAAAGATGTATGACACAGCTCTCTGCCTCTCCCCGAAGTCAGGTGGTTGTGTGCTGTGCCAATTTAACAAGATTTCTGCGCCTTCGTTTTATTTATTTACCAGCTTAGCCGTGAATCTAAATTATTGCCTCTTTTTGCTGTCCACTAAGCTTCTTCTGGAGGGTTTTTGCCATTTAAAATTAGTTATTAAATCTTTTATAACAACATTAAAACTCAATTTACTGAAGTTACTTGTTCTGTCATTTTAAAAAATTTCCCTGAGAAGAATGTAACTGGTTTAAATCCAGTGAATGTGCATTCTGTTATTTTGCCTATGTCCAGCCTTTGAAGTGGCTATCTTTCCGATATCCAGAATCTAAATTGCTTTTTCTTCATAGTTTTTACAGTCAGTATTTATAATAGCAGAAAATCATAAAAACTATAATTCTGTATAATTCTAATGCACTATGAACTTCACTAATGTTTTGCCAAACACAATAGCTGCAGTAAAATTCCACTTAGTGTGAAAACTTATCCCTAGAAAAATGTTTACGTCACCTAGACTTAGGTGTTCTAGGATAAGCAAATATAAGAAAGTGCCCATTGCAAACAGCTAGGATTTTTTTGAATCCCCATAGGAGATATTTAATGTAGTCCTCCAGTGTCTGGAAATAACCCTCTTTGAGAAAATTTGGAAGACCTTTGGGTATTTGTTACAGGTGATCGGACAGTGGCACCCCAGAGGGAAAAAAGATACCTGAGTCAAGCATCTCTTGATACAGGGAAGAAGGATAGCAGGTCCTTGGTTATGCTATCCCTTGCTTAAAACTGTGGAAGGATTTTCTTTTATTTCACACAGAATAGAATCTCTGTTCCTTATCTTGGCCTGGCGAGGCTTTCTGCAGGCCACCTGCCTTCCACGAGGTTTCCATTTGTTCTCACTGTAAAGGTCTCTTATTTAGACTAACTCTGCTCCAGTTTCTCTTGGCCTCTTGGTGTTCCTCTAACAAGCTAAGTTCCTGCCTCTGGGCCTTTGCACTAAGCTATTCTTTCTCTGCCTTTGATGTCCTGCCTTGAGATATTTCATCTGGATTGCTAATTTTGATTAGCAATTATTATTTGGTTTTCAATGTAAATGTTACCTCTTCGGCAAATCCTTCTTTTATCTCCAGGTATAAAGAAGAACTTCAGTCCTTTTCCATGACAGTACTTTGCCAGCTCTTTCCCCCACATAAACCTAGTGTGTTCCTTCCTGTTTATAGCTTATCTCCTGCTGTTACACCATTTGCTTTCTCATGGAGAGACCTTGTCTCTGTCATTCATTAGCCAGCACATGTTGGTGCTCACTCAATGTATGTTTAATGAATAAATATAAGCCCTACATTGATAATCTGTGGTTAGTGTGATGGGATCTCACTGTGTCTCATTTTAATAAAATTTTGACTTATAGGTGAAGTTGTTGAAACTTCTCTTAATACATAAGAAAATGCATCTGAGTCTTTGTATATTGCTGGACTACACATTGTTTGACTACTATAAGTAGTGGTATAATAGAATCACAACGTCCCCTCCCCTGATTACAATCTGGCTGTGTTTAGCATGTTCTGCATAGTTTAAGTTTTAATCTTCGTTTCTGCCTTTCCCCTCTCTGGCAGCTTATGGCCTGGATGAGCCCACATATTTGCCTTCCTCACAGTAATTATATCATTCCCAGGAGTTCACACGATTCCTTTGCATCATCTCAGTGCAAGAAACAAAATGCATGTCTCCTGACTTCAAGGTTATAGAGAATTTCTAGAATTTTATGTTGCTTTGGAATCCATTTTGAATATAGGTTTAACTTTCTCCTTTCAGAACCAAAGCAGACCCACCTTTAACACAGTCTGGTTCTGTACCCTCCCCCATGTCCTAATGTCATGGCAGCTGTCTGCCTTACATGTGTGTAACTTCCTCCTGGTGACTAGCTCCTCTGGGGCATACACCTACAACCCGGTCCACCTGCACTGCCAACCCTCACACCGTCACAGATGCACAGATAGGTCCCACTGACCACCTCTCAGCCATAGCTGACCCCAGAAAATTCATAGCTGCTTGATCTAAACCCATTTATTGGAACTCCTCATGGGAACCTGCTTGGGTAATTTCCTAGACACCAATGAAGGCTTCCAGCTATAGCTCCACCTCTCTCTGGCTCTTTACCTGCTGGTTGAATAAACTGTCTTTGAGACCTTCCCGCTGGACTTTGTCAGGAATGTTCTTAGCCTGTGAGTGATAATCTGCCTCTTTGGTCATATTGAGTGGCATCGCCTGGGTCTCACCCAGCAGACACACCCAAACTAACTTTGCTTCCAGTCAGGGCTCTCTGGGTGTGTGTATATGTTGGCAGAGATAAACTGGACACATTCCAGACAAGAGCCACAGAAGCATCTGCCACTATAAACAAATGTCCTGTAAGAGGGACACCTTGTCACTGGCTGGATACTTAGGCATTAGGCCATCTGCCAGAGGAAATACTATCCCAGGAAAGACAAATCTTAGGCATCTATGACCAAATCACCTCCAGCCATCAGGGCAGAGCTACAGTTTATAGCCACTTTCCAGAGAGAGAGAGATTTCAAGACAAAGTAAGAGAGAAACATAACAAAGGTTATGTGATGGCTTCCTCTGCAGCAATGGGTGACAGATGATAGGAACAGGACAAGGCCCTGAACTGTGAGAAGCTCGTGCCCTGGTCTTCTTTGTCCCAAGCGGCTCTTTGATGTGCTGTAGTCTCCTGTCCACTGGAAGCAGCCCACCCTGAATGCCCAAACTCCAGGATACCCCCAGTTCCCCTAGGACACACCAGTCCTGCAAGGCTGCTACACTCTGAATGGCACAGAACAGTGTCGGCTGTAGATCCAGTGATACTGAGACCAAGGGGCTGAGGTCATAATATATTCTTTCTACATTACTCATTATTTCTTAAAATTAAGGCATAATAAAAAATTACTTTTTCCCTCCTATACTCTCATGGCAATGAAACTAAAGACAGTGTAAAAATTTTCAGAACATTTATGTAAAATAAAATAGATAATAATGTACGTACTTCCTAAAGTTAAAATTAAGAAGATAGTGCAATATTGGATTAAATATCACTAGAGTTTCACTAAATAGAAAAATTAGTTTGCTATGAGGGAACCATAAAGCAAATTTGTTTACTGAAAATGAATTATAGTGAAGAAAAAGCAAAACCCAACAATCACATAAAATATAACCAAACAACAAATACAAAATCTAAGGAGCTTTTGAATCTGAATCAGTATTTTTATGTTGCCTTGTTTCTTCGTTAATGAGATAAGAGATCACCCCTTTCTTTCTAGCCTTTCATTACTGCTGAAAGAAAGGATGGAAGCGATATAAAATTTAGTTTGGTGAAGCAGAAATATGATTTTGTGGCAATGACAAATATAGAGAAACAAAGTGATGTGTCACTTGAAGCCTCTGGTGGAGAAGCTTAGAGTGATGGTTACAACTAAATCTCTAAACAGGTCTCCATTTTGATTTAGCTATGAAAAGTCTTAAAATTAGAAATATACATATATATTTTGAGACAGAGTCTCACTACATCGCCCAGTTCAGTGCTGTAGCCTTACAGCTCACAGCAACCTCCAACTCTTGGGCTTAAGCAATTCTCCTGCCTCAGCCTCCCAAGTAGCTGGGACTACAGGCACCTGCCACAATGCCCAGCTGTTTTTTGTTGTTGTTGTTGTTGTTGTTGTTGTTGTTGTTGTTGTTGTCATTATTATTTAGCTGGCTCGTGGGCTGGGTTTGAATGCACCAGCCTGGGTGCATGTGGCTGGTGCGGTAACCACTGTACTATGGGTGCCGAGCCGAAAGTTAGAAATATTTTAATGCTTATATATTACTTCCTTTCTTCTATAAGTGCTTCCTATATACTAATTTCATATAAAATAATGGAATTGGGAGGGGGCAAGATGGCCAACTAGAGACATTGGTCACCAGACTGTCCCAGAAAGAAAAGGTTTCAGGTGGAAAAGCACAGCTCAGGTGAAATACTGAGGGGAAGGTGCCAGAGATCATGGAAAGAAGTTGAGGAGCAGAACAAGGAGTGACGTTTGAACAGCCTTCAGGGATTTGGGGTGTGGTGGTGTTGTGCCCAGATCTTGAAATCCCCCACAAAGACCACCAGGGAGCCAAGTTGATGCAAAAGCAAAAGAGCCTTTTACTGCAAGCTCGAGCTTGGGCTCCCGGGGCTCCGCTGCAAGGGATCCGAGCCAGGAGCCTTGAGCTCTGGAGCAGGAGGTTCTTATGGTCCAGCACAGCGGGTGGGTGTGCACAGCTTGAAATAAAGGGGGTGCTTCTGGATTGGTTAGGTGGGGGTCCCCGATTGGTGAGCGGTTGTCTCATGATTTTGGGGAATTGCCTGGGCTTGTCTGGAAAGTGAAACTCACTGAGTGATATGGTGGGGAAAGCGAAACTTAACTCCTAAGATGGCGCTGGTCTGGTTCTTTCAGTGGGAAGGGTAGGTAGGAGTGGTGACTTTTCCTCCTGTCCCACCTGTCCCATCTTCCAGCTCCTGATATGTTGGAGAACCTTCCACCCTGATGAATCAAGGTGTTGCTGCTACTGGCAAAGTGAAATCTTCTTGGGAGCAGGGGGCCAGGATGCAGGCCAGCATTGGGTCATTTTCTGTTGTCACCACAGACCCAAGCTGAGGTGACAGATGCCATCCTGCTTACTCACATGCTGGGGGCCTCTGTCCTGCTGGGAAGGTCACAGCCCCTCAGTTTCCTGAATCATGCAAGAACATTCCCCAACACCTGTTTCAACTTTGATAACCAACAAAGAACAGGGAGACAACATTCATGAGGGGTTTGGCAACATTCCTGAAGTTCTGACCCATAGGATGGGATGAACCAAGAGGACTGGGAAGTTCTGTGAACACTGTTTGGGCAGGGAAGGTTGGCAGGTGCACTCCCGTGTCCCTGAGAGCCCCTGGCTACTCATGCAAAGCTGTATGCATTTCCCCTGTGGAGACATGGGCAGATCGGAATCTGTGGTGTAGGAGAGTCTCCCCCTCCCAGACAAGAAGCAGCCCTGGAGCCCAGGAGGGCAGGTGGAGGTGGGGACCTCCCCTCCCCCAGCCACCCAATACTGTGGATATAGCAGCCTCTGCTCCCAAATATGAGGCTTTGCCGTGGGTGTGCTGTGGTATGACCAGTTCTAGGCTTGCAGGAAGCTGCACCCCATAGCACTCTGCTCATTGTACCTGGTGCTTCCTGGAGGGGGAGGCTTA
Organism: Loris lydekkerianus; assembly: GCA_963574355.1. Lineage (NCBI taxonomy): Eukaryota > Metazoa > Chordata > Mammalia > Primates > Lorisidae > Loris > Loris lydekkerianus. Next base: position 25,246 of record CAUYPK010019668.1, read on the forward strand.
TTTCCCCCCCTTCTTGAAGAGGCTCTGTTTTTGAAGTCCTGATCCAAGAACCTTAGCCCCTTGGTCTCAGCATCACTGGATCCATAGCCAACACTGTTCTGTGACATTCAGAGTGGAGCAGCCTCGCAGGACTGATGGGTCCTGGGGGATCTAGGGGTCTCCTGGAGCTTGGGCGTTCAGGGTGGGCTACTTCCAGTGGACAGGAGAGTGCAGCATGCCAAAGGACCTCTCGGGACAAAGGAGACCAGGGCATGAGCTTCTCATGGTTCAGGGCTTTGTCCTGCTCCTCCCTTCTGTCACCACTGCTATTGAGGAAGCCATGGCTATTTTCCTCAGTTCCCCTGGGGGTGGTTAAGTCAGAGTGCTTGGGAGCAGCTGCCCCACCTCTCATAGGAGGCAAGATTTGGGCAGAGCTATACTTCTCCTGCCAGAGCGTTTTGGCACAGCCCACAGCTATTCTAGTTGCTTTGCTCACCATGGGTTGTGTTGTCTCTACCAAGTCTACTGTAGATGGGCCTGGGAAGGAGCTGGACTCTGGTTGTTTTTGTGCCCCAAAGGACAGAGCCTTCTATAACTTCTGAGAGAAGGATGAGTGAGCAGCTTGAATGCCCCATAGCTGGAAGCCTCTCTAATCTCGTCAAGAGGACCCATCTCTCCTGTGCTAGGATAACAGCACATCAGCCCTTATCCTGCCCTGCTCTGGACCAGAAGAACCCTTCCCCTCCCTCTCATAGCTGGTACCTGAACTCGGAGGTGTGAATGCAACCCTGCCAGCCTATTCTTGGTCTGGTCACCCAGGACTCAAGGATGCCATCCAGGGTCTGGAGACTGGGATTAACTGAACTAGTCCACGCTGCTTCCACCTGAACACTTCCAGGAGTCTAGGGTCAAAGTGGCCCAAATTGCTAGCACCTTCATAGTGAGAATCTACTTGTAAGAGTGAAAGGCAGTGCCCTTAGCCCTCTCTGCACTGAGCTGCAGAGTTCACAGCGGACAACAGGAGAACCAGAAAGCTGGGTGTCTGGTACTGAGGGAAGAGGTTCCAGTTGAGAAGGAACCACCACAATAACTCTGGCAATATTAAAAATAGGTTGTTTTGACATCCCCAAACGATTATACTATCTGTCTAGTCATGGACTACAAACAAAAGGAAATGCCAGAAATGTCAGATATAGAATTCAAAATATGGATCAGGAGTAAGGGCGTGAGAAAGTTGGAAATCAGCACAGAGACACCAAAAATTTATTCAGGACATAATGAAAAACTCCCCGTTTGCGTACACACATTTTGCTTAGCCATTAATTTCTGTCAGTGGGCATTTGGGTTGCTTCTGCCTCTTGGATACTGTGAATTGTGCTGCTATGAACAAGGCTGTGGAAATATCTCTTCAAGATCCCGCTTTCAATTTTTTAGATATAATTGGGATTATCAAATCATAGTTCTATTTTTAACTTTTTGAGTTTTTAACTTTTCAATAATGATTACATCATTTTCCAATCCTACCCACAGGGCACAAGCATTCCAATTTCAAAGTGGTGTGTTTTTGTCTTGCATTTATTGATGACTGATGAATACTCATTCACATGTTTCTTACTCATTTAGATCTCCATTTTTGTAAGGTGTCTGTTCTGGTCTTGTATCAATTTTTCCTATCCGTAAGAGTTCTTTATACATCTTTCTGAGTTCTTCATTGGTTATATTTGTTCCAAATGTCTACTTTGTGGTTTCCTGACTTGGGACCACCAGGTTTTCCATTGGCCATGGCAGGAAGGCCTATAAGACTGGGTGGTCTGGAGGGACTCCCATCCTCCTCATCTCCTGTCTCTTCTCACTTGGGCAATGGCGGCTGTTGCTGCCTGGGGGCAGGTGCTGCAGCCTGGGGGCAGGTGCCGCTTGGGGGCAGGAACTGATTGTGTTCTTTTGCTTTAGCGTGTGGTAACTATAGCAGTGACTGCTGTGGGATTTGGAGTGTTCTTTTTTAATTTTTTTTTAATATTGCATTGGTACGCACATTTGGGTTAACAATTTTCTTTGGTATATTTTAAGTTCGAATTATGTGTGCACCCTTCACACAGAAGATGTGCATTGAGCCAGTTAGGTGTATGTTGACCTCATTCTTTCTCTGGCTCCCACCTACTTGATTTCCATTGAGTTTTAATTCCATAGATGTTGGTGTTCTTCATGGGGGGCCATGTTTCTCTGAGGCTCTGTTTATTTTTCTTCTTACCCATTGATCTTCTGGTTGTACCATCCCTGTTGATCTGCATTTGAGTTTACTGATTCTTCTGTGACATCAGATGGATGGCTGAGACCCTCTATATGAGTGAACTTTTTATCTTAGTTATTTTAACTCTCCATGCTGGAATTTCTATATAAGTGAACATCGATCAATTAAAAAATTGGTGACATATTTACTTCCATTCAGAATATTATTTATTTTGGGTAAGTCATGGTAACTTTAATATACATGATTATTGATGTGTAATATATTTCCAGTGAAAAATATTGGGAATAAAAACACAAGTATTTCTATTTACCGACATATTATGTTTTTCAGAAGGGGTGTGTGTGTGTATGTTTTAATGACAACTGTCTTACTATTTTAATAAGGAATGTATCAATTTCTAAATTTGATAAAGGTATTAAGAACAATTTAACATTAGTAGAATTTTAAAATGTTTAAAATGTTATTGTAAACGGTTCATGATATAAATGTATTTCTCCCTGATTTGTTAAAATTATTCAGTAAGATTATCTGTATTCCGCAATATTAACTTGTTTTAATTAAAGTTAAATACTTCAATTTTCATTAAAATTTTGAAGCAAAAGTTTGAATAGAAAGTTTATGTCATCCAAATAGAATCAGGATCAAGTAACAAATACAATTACCCAAGCAAAAATAACTCAGCCCTTACCACAGAATCATTCTATTAGACCATACATTATGTTTTTAAGAATATATAAGCATTTTACAGCAACTATTATATATTGTTTCCTATGCTTACAATATGTGCTATGTAGATTACTCGAAGGAAAACATTACATACAAAGTGTCTAGTGTTTAAAAAAGAGGAAAATTAGATTTCTTTGAAGCCAGTTTGTATTCTAATCTCTAATTGTGAACCCTTCTAAATTTTTTCACTGTTTTTGCTGAAATAAAATATAAAATAGTAAACTGATATTATAGGACAATGTTTATAGCTAGGTGGATAATTTACAGTACATTGTAAAATCACAATTACCATATATTTGTTTTATTGACATTTTCAGATATTGGAAATATAAATGTCTGCAGTTAAGATTTTTTAAAAGGCTTACTTAATATGTATCAAGTTACATGTATCTTTAAATTTTTCATATTTTCTTATTTTTTCACTTACTTTTTCTTCAGTCTATAATAATATTTGAAATAAAAAATCTCAAATTAAATGTTTATTATGAGCTAACTCTCTAATAAATGCCACAAAATTGATATAAACCCGTAAGGAAGATTCTTACAGTTCTGTCTCCCTAAGGTCATTTAGTAAGCTGTGAATGGAATAAAAATGAACTGGTATAAGTTCAGTTTTCTGCTTTTAACCATCTAATAATAGGGTGACCTTGGAAATGAACAATCTCCTTATAATTCTCTTACTCTCATCTGCCAATGAAGAATTAGGCCTTGCATTGATAAACATTCCAGGTCCTTTCTATTCTCAAATCAAAACGCTCTTGACAATCTCCTGAGCTGTGTGTATGCCTGTGTACTTCTCTGTGGGCAGATCTGTGTGTGTGTGTGAGTGTCTTCACTTACAGACACAGTAGATGCAATAAAGTCACAGGATTATATTGCAAAGCAACTTTCCATGAAGTCTTTTTGGTTGTCCCTGTTACTATGAAAGCACTTGTTACAATTGCTCACTAAGGAGGTTAAAGGGAAGGAAGGGCTATTCTGCTGGAGACAGAGATAACTTTACTTGAAATACCTACACTACACATCTGCACTGTTAAAGGTACTTCATCATGTTGCAGAGACCCCAAGAGGACAGTTGCCTGATCCACATTTTATAGATGAGCAAATTGAGTTCCGTAGACCTCAAGTAACTTCATCAAGGCCACACAATTAAAGAGGGGAACAAAAAATATTGGCTAAGAAAGGCATCACGAGGGAGTCAAAGAGGTGAAGAGGAAAGAGATGGAAACATGTCAGAGTGACCTAATCAAGTTTTTAATTAAATCTGATTAGCTGGAAAACTTAATCCATCGAAAACAAAGTGCCTTTGTGGTCCACAACTTTCCCAGTGCTGACTGAGAGTAATCAGTCTGGTCACGACATAATAATGGGAAGAAATAATGAAAAGAAAATTGGGCTAGAGAGAAAAAAGAGACTTTGGGGGTCATGGTCCCACACTTAATCATCACATTCACTAATTCTTACTAAGTTTTAATATGCTTGGTATTGTTCTATGTTCTTAAATATTTAATACTAACTGATTTAACCCCAGTAATAACAATTTCGGGTGAAAACTATCGTCATCAGATGAGATTTGGTGCATTCAGGGCGGTATTTTGGACTTAGACAATGGTGATAGCTGCATAGTTTTATGAATATACTAAAACCACTGAATTGTTCACTTTTACATGATGAATTTAATGCTAAGTAAATTATATCTTAATAAAAATGAAAAAACAAGAGGTGGACTTACAGAGATCAATGATGAAAATACATGAGAAATTTAGCAATGAAACTCAAACCTCCATGCCTCAAAGATGGGGAGAAACATTGATAGAACTGAGTTGAGGAAAAGAGGTGGAGGGAAACTGTGTCTCTCATTCATTGCTGTGTCAGTGTAAGTTGAGACATTTATTTGAGTAAGCAATTTAGCAGTAGCTACTATACTTTAAAAGATAAAGTACATACCCTCTGATCTAGGATTTTCATTTGTAGAAATCTAAAATCAATTTGTGACCGGCACAGTTAGCTCTCAGTGAATGTTCTTTCCTGTTATAAAGGTGGTAATCCTGGAGAGGGACATAATAAATTATGCAGTGAATTCCTGCAAAAAAACAACCCAAAATTGTTGTCATTGTCTTTTCTTTACATGTAAGGAAAGTAAACCTATCTATTTTTGGTAATTTGCTTTTGGTTACATGACCAGTAAAAAAAAATAGAGCCAGGATTTAAATTCTGGCATTTTTACTTTAGAACTGCACTATGCAATATGGTGGCCCCGTAGACCTACTAAGAAATTAAAATAGGCCTAATGCTAATTAAGATGTCCTGCAAGTATGAACTGAACAATGAATTTTAAAGACTTAGTATAAAAAAACCCATTTAACTCTTGGTTACTTACTACATGCATTATATTTTATACAGATTGGGTTAAATAAGATATGTTATTAAACTTAATTGTACCTATTTATTTTTTATTTTTTGAAAAATGTGCATAGTTTAATTTAAAGATTATATCTGGGACTCGTGATCTATTTCTTTTGGACTGTGCTTCTCTAGAGCACGGATGAAGATGTGTGTGTTACCGTGCAGCACTCCTTTCTGTGATCTGTGTGTAACAGCAGAAATGTATGTTTCTGTTAGTGCTTTAGTCCTCTGAGCAAACCCTTATACGCCCTTGGTGGAAGTCAGATGGAGTGCACATTGAACTATTCAAATATAAGGCAAATGGGCTTTGGTTTAGTTAAGCTTGCTTAAAAATGGTGTGGCTGCTTGATGGAGACACAGAGTTAGCAGCTAGACAGAGAGTAAGCACATTTTCTTTTCTTTTTTTTAATTCATTAAATCATAGCTATATATGTTAATGCATTTATGGGGTACAATGTGCTGGTTTTATATACAATTTGGAATGCTTCCATCAAACTGGTTAACATAGCCTTCACCTCACTTTCTTAATTATTGCGTTAAGACATTTATACTCTACACTTAATAGATTTGACATGTACCTTTGTGAGATGCACCATAGGTGAGGTCCCACCAACTACCCTCCTTCCATCCATCCTGCCCCCTTCTCCACCCCACCCCTCACCCTTCTCTTCTTGGCTTCATCTTGGGCTGTAGTTGTGTTATATCTTTCAAGCACATTTTCATTCAGTGCTCAGTGCATTCCCAGGGAAAAGGAACCAGTATCACAATCTCGGCATTCTAGGAGTCTAAGTTAGAGAATTAGTTGTGAGTAAAACAAAATGGCTACAATTATGGCCAGTAGTCTCTAAAGAGTGTAATTGGGCCCTGAAATTCCTGAGGGTTAGGAAATCAAGATTCATGGAAAGGACTAAGATTTTATGTAAGATGATTGTTTTGGGCACAGGTTATTTCTGAAGCTAAAGACCCTTTTAAGGTACAGCCAAATTTGCCAGACTATGGGAGGCAATGAGTGAGACAGTGCATGCCAGTAGATAGAGCTGTGATTTTGTTTCCAACGTGGAGGAACCCTGCAATCTCCGCAGGGGATGAAAGGGAAGGTCATCACTCCAGATACCCAGCATTTGCCCTGCCCTTGTTTCTCAAGAGCAGTGTGAGTGGGAGGAAGGGCACTAGTGAGCTGATCAGATTGAAATCCTCTCCTTGCTCCACTTTTGGGCTTTGTTCCTGAGGCTTCTGGTTATTTTTGCAAGGGAGGCCTCTGCTGGTGTTCTGATCACGTTCTATTTACCCCTTTTCTGAAGGAGGGGCCTCTACCTTAAATAGTACAAAATAACTGAACATACACCTGACCCTGAATGGATGAGAAAGACAGGAGTGTTCATCGTATTAATCACACATACTCACAGTGCAAGGAGGAGGGCGCTGCTCACCATCTAGGACCACATGGGGATTACATGTGGGAACAGCATGAACAGCAGCCGTGGGAGGAAGGCTTTGCAGCAGCAAGAGAGCAAGATGTCTCCAGGTTCCTGTAGAAGGATGTGATGGTTTGAATAATTTTTCAGGACCAGATGTGGTGGCTCATGCTGTGATCCCAGCACTCTGAGAGGCCCAAGGCGGTCAATTGCTTGCACAGGAGTTGGAGACCTGCCGGAGCAAAAGCAAGACCCTACTGTTACTAAAAATAGAAAAACTAGCCAGGCTTCGGGGCGGGTGCCTGTAGCTCCATCTACTTGGGAGGCTGAGGCAAGAGGATTTCTTGAGCCCAAGAGTTTGAGGTCCCTGTGAGCTGTGATGACACCATGGCACTCTACTCAGGGCCACAGTCTGAGAATCTGTCTCAAGAAAAAAAAGAAAGAAAGAAATTTCAGGTTGCTGAGGAAGTGAGTGAAACCCAGGAGGCTGAGGACCAGGTGAAGTGTGATAATATGGTAAAGAATCTAGACTTTTCCACTGGCTGGGGGATTTATCTAGTCAGAACTGGAGGACTCACATTTAGGCTTTTGGGGACCAGGGAGACTCAAAGATGTCAAAGGAGCACATGAAATTTTATGTTTATAATACAGATGAAAAGTACTGGACTTCTGGATTGGCCAGGCCAACACATGAACAATTAATTGGAAAATACAGTTACCCCCAAAGTAGCCATACATGGGAGAAACTGAAAAATGTGGCTAAATATACCTTTATTTATAAAATATTCATTGCAAAAAGTTTCAAAATATTTACAAAGTATTCTCTACATATTGGCTGCCTCTTTATAAAATGTTATGATGACTATAAAGGTACCTTTAGCTACAATTTGTATTTTCTTTATGCGTGACAACTTTCAGGGTGACTTTTGGGGATATCTCGTACGCAAAGCATGACTGTATTTAGACCATTGAGCGTAAATACTTGTGAAACAGTTCCGTTTTACACAGTATGTTACAGTTTTCTGTTTTTCCCTAAAATATGTGAAAGAGTTTCACAACCCATAAAGTGCTGAGCATATTGTATTTCTGTGAGGAAACCAACGAGAATGCCATTTTGGATTCTTTTCCTTGGAATTGTTCAAGCTTGAAATACCATTCCAGAATCTCATTTTAAAATAAAAATTAGTTCAGATGCACATATATAAAGCATGCATGCAATGTACCCATGAAGATTATAATTTAAATCACATAAAATATTTCTAGGCACATACAAAGTTTATCTTTCCGATTTATTTAGGGACCATTTAGTTCCCAAACCAAAAGCCACTCAAAGTAGTCTATAGAGAACAGACAATTTTAGTGGGGAAAAAAAAGGGCATCTCATTAAAATTGATGAGTGAAAAGTATAATGAAGCAAAATCAGGGAATAAAACTGGGACCTGATATGTACAAAGTAATAATTTGTACATATTACTGGGACCTGATAAAGTAATAATTTAGCAGGAAGGTGAAGAAAGTGAGAGTTAAGACTTATTCTCTGTTTACTTCAATGATACTTTGTTCTTTCCTTTCCTACCAATAGAACTCATTTATTGAATTATTTGAATGAAATTATGTGAAGCTTTAACACATGACTACTTTGTAATTCGGCAGATAGTGTAACCTATGCACGCATAGAGCCGAACCTTCATTTTGGCTAAGAATAGAAACCTGAATTAATAGTGTATCTGCCCATGTTGTTGAACTTGTCTGGAAATCTGTTAGGTGCCCAGTGATGTTAGTAGCATTCTGGATTTAAACTTATAGAATTGTTATTTGTTTTAAAAATATATGTAACACTGGGGTTGTGCCTGTGGCTCAAAGGTGTAGGGTGCCAGCCCCATATGCCGGAGGTGACAGGTTCAAAAACTGCAAAAAAAAAAAAAAAAAAAAAAAAGTGTAACACAGTACTATTTACTCCATTGCTGTTGCACGATTCTGTTTTATAATAATGTCATGAAACTGATGAATTTGTTTATGCACTATAGTACTTCTTGAGCAGCCCCCCAAATTACCTTTCTCAAAGTTTTAGATAATACAGGTGGCTATATTCAATTGATAAAAAGAGCTAGCATTTATTAATGAGCATTTACTACATGAAAGAGAAAAATTATTTTCATCTTGCAATTGTAATGGCAAAATGCTACCAATTATTGCCGTTTTACAGTTGAGGATACTGAGACACCAATCGATGAAGGAGCTTCCTCAAAAACGACACCACTGACGATCAGCATTAGAATTGCAGTTCCATAATCAAATCAGCTGCTTTTGATTTTAGGCTAGGTCTTGCCCTAATTCCAATGAAACATAATTGATTTACCCTCAGAATGCTTGGTGAAGATAATGCTTTGGAGACATGATTACATTCCTTTATTTAAGTGATGCAAACGTGTGCATTTATTATTCACATTTTATAATAAATGTGTGTAACATTTCTTATAAAAGCAACTTTTGTGTTGGGGTGCTGCCAAATATTGGACAAACTTGAACTGTGAAAAGACATTTTGTGTAATTTTGGCTTCCTAAAAAGCACAATTGAGACAAAATTTTCAGAGTTGATTCTCTCTGATTTAATTCCCTGTTGTCTTTCAGTTTTATACCAGATTTTTTTTTTTTTCTTCTTCTTTCCATTTGGAGCACCCTTACCCTTTCTTCTCCGCTCACTTTGTGTTTTTATAGTGGCCCCTAAGAACTTAGGGGGGAGAACTTCTTTCTCCTCTCCTTTCCTTTCTTTCTTTTTTTTTTTTTAAGTATTATAGTTTTAATAATTCAAAATCAACGAGGAATCATAAACTCAGGAAAGAATTAGACAGCTGTGCATCATCATTGATCGACTGTAAAAAGAACTTGATTATATTAGGTTTCATGGAATGATGTACCTGAGTTGTTCATTTTTTCTTTACATTTTCCACAGTAAGTAAAAAGGAAATGCATCATTAGCTGGAGGAAAATCATATAGATGATAGAGTAGCAACTGTGGACAAGCATTACAAGTTTAAAACATTATATTTTTGACACCAACAGGAGAGATGATTTTGTAAATGCCAAGAAGTCAAGGTGAATAGAAGCCAAATAAGTGGGAAAAATATGGAATTGGAGGTAGGAGGGGGAAGTGTGAACAGCACTCTTAAAACAGTGAATATTCCTGGAACTAAATATTTTAACATTGGGATGAGTACATTATTTAGTGAAAAATTATTACCTGGAAATAAGTAGCTATCTAAACGTTATTAAATTGTTTTTAGTAAAGAGGTTATAGAGAAGTCAGTTTTTTGCTAGATTTTAAATAGATCTACTGCAGAATTTAAATTAACCCATCATAGAATTTTAGGAACATAGGCTGGTCTTCATCCAAGACTTTCCTTAAGTATGTAAGCATTGTTAAAAGTATTTCTTCACTTTCTTCACTCCATAAATAATAATTCTTATGTTAATTATACCACTAGATTTATTTTTTGTAATAGCATTTTATGAGGAATTCCTTATAGTATGAAAAAATAAAGTTATATAATTAAATGTTGATGGCAACTTAAGATTAGTTTGCAACTGCATATATACTTTGGAAGAACGTTTCTACTTATCTGTTTTCTAACTACCTATCTGCCTATATTGCTTTTTGAACCTCTAATATATGTTTTTGGTACCAAAATCTTGCTTTCAAGTTTTACAATAGACAGTGACATGTCACATTTTTGGACTCACAGGATACCATAGCCTTACAGGTTTTCAACCTTCTTGGTTTAATTTCTTTGGGGATGGAATAGAATGGTTTGCAAGATATCTTCTAATTACAGGAGGGGGGAGAACTCTCCACCACATGACCAAGTCTTTTTGGTGTCCAAGAAACCCTAACGGGAAAATTGACTCTTAGATTCCTAGTTGAGGTTTGGTTTAGAAAGAGATAATATATTTTTATAATCCATACTGTACACATGCAGTACTAAACCTTGGGTACTACATGTCTGCAGGAATGCAGTTGGGATTTTTTCATTTAAAACAGTGGTTCTAAACCTTCCTAATGCTGTGACCCTTTAATACAGTCCCTCATGTTGCGGTGACCCCTAACCATAAAATTATTTTTGGTGCTACTTCATCACTGTAATTTTGCTACTGTTATAAATCTTAATGTAAATATCTGATATGCAGGATGGTCTTAGGCGACTCCTGTGAAAGGTCGTTCAACCCCCAAAGAGGTCGCGACCCATAGGTTGAAAACCGCTGATTTAGAGTATGTTTTATAGAGTCCACTACGTTCTTGTCGGTATAGTCTCCAAACAGGTTTCTCCTCGGTACCTTTATCATTTCCTAATTCTTCCTCGTTTTTTCTAGAATAACTTCCTTTCAAAATTTTTAGTGCTTTTTTCCTGGCATCATATTTATATTACCGTATATACTCGAGTATAAGCCGAGCTTTTTCGGCACAAAATTTGTGCAGAAAAACCTGAACTCGGCACAAATTTTGTGCCAAAAAAACTCGGCTTATACTCGAGTATATATGGTATATGTGAACCTATATACATTTCTATGCTAGACATAATATGTTCTTACATATTCCACAACATATTAGCACAGTAGGATGCAAATGTTTAGCAGAATGAATTGCATATTGAGCTAATGAATAAAAAACTCGATAAATGGGCTACATGATTCAGGGTAAGGGGAGTGGAGTCTGTTCTTTCCTCTGCACTCAGTTGCTGTCGAGTGATGGCAAATCCCTGCATTTCTCTGGACTATATTTCCTTAATTTTCAAAATAAAGGTCTGGGTTTGGATGCCTTCTACAGAGCCTGACTTCCTATGAATTTATGGAGAGATCCAGAGTAACGAAAGTTCAGGGAATAGAAGAGGTTGTTGTTGCAAGTATTCTGGTACCCTGATCAGCAAATCTTGCCTGTTAGATTGCACTGACTTAAACCCCCATTCAATGAGCTGGCAACTAACACACCCGCAGGAAATTATTCTCACTGATACCTTCCTGTGCTTTACCTATTTACAATTTTTTCAGATTATAAAAGAAATCTATCTATTTATGTTTAATATTTTAAATATGGAGGGAAAAGGAACCCAAAGGGAAATAGATTATTCATAATTTTGTCACCCGATATAAAACTTGTTAATATTTGGGGGAATTCTATCGTTTTAGTATGTCTGTACATAGTCGTTTAAAAACTCAGGATCATATTCTGTCATGCATCTGTTTATTTACCCATCTATTCTTTCATCACTAAAGATACATATGTTATCTGTAGACATGCACACTATCATATCTCAGGTGTTCATATATCAATATATTCCAATCTCCAATCTCTGTTGTGTTGTTGGGGACCTTTTCTAAACAGCCATTGTAGTGGACTGGGTTGGCCAAAGGTCTTATATGTCCAGCAATCTTTGATTTCTCCTCCCTTCCTTCTTCTTTTGGCAATATGTACTTTTTCTTCTTTATAAATACTTGATTCCAGTAGTTTCAGGTCCTTTGCCACATGTCTGGGTGCATGATGTGGCTATAGCCAATCAGAACTCCACCTTCCAGACTGAAATAGGGGATAAGCAAATACACCAACCTAAATAGGATGGAAGGGTACTTCTTTGGAGTTTTGGTAAAACCAACGAAACAAAGGTACTATTATTCCCCAGGATGAGTAGCGGTAAGATTCACGTAAGCCTGTTTGCTGATAACACCCTTGTGAGGTAAATAAAATTTACATAGGAAATAAGAGTAGAGAGAAGGTGTAAAGCCGATAAGACTTCTGATGATTTCTTCTGATTCTCTGGTTCAGGCAATGCCTCACACCAGTGTAACTCTGAACGTCCCTCTGTGTGAGTCACTGCAGGCCCCCATCACTTCTTAACTAAGTTAGATTTTCTTGCCTCACAAAATAAACTGATCTGACTAGTGCATTTAGATATGTGTTGGATGGAATTTAATAAAAACTTCCTGTTTTTGATATTGGATATATACATCTCTTTTCTTTAATAAGCAACATGATTATATAGTTTGAGAAATTAATGTTTTGCCCATGTATCTGAAAAGAGGTAGGATCATACAAGATAGTTTTGCTCCTTAAAATAAGAAGTGAAGGACTTGATTGTTTTTGAGCCAATGTATATTATCGAAATGCCAATCAGAAAACCTGGCAGCTTTGAATGGCATCAACAGTACTCTTTGAGATATATGCATCAGGGCTAATGGATTACAACATAAAGCACATCTATTTTTGTCATCTCATATCGCTTTAAATTGATTGAGTGGGGCTAAGTCTTGCTTTGTTCCTGGATCAGGCAGCGCCGTGATTTTTATGCTCACTCTGTCGTCATACAAAGCCGTCTAGTAAGTCATGAAAATGTCCACATCCATGTAACGGACATCGTCCTCCACGCTGCTTGTCTGGCACACACAAAGAAGCCTGCAAATCGGGAAGGCCTCGTGCACGGTTTCTTTTATTTCTCAGCCTTGATATTTTACTCCCTTACCCTCCCATCTTACAAACCAAAGACACCAAATAGCACATCTCCCACAGAGAGTGTCAATAGGAAGAAGAAATCCAAAAGAAGGGTTTTTTTACTGTTACTTTTGTGAGCTGGTGTTGCTTTCTCTATGCCTGTAAGTTTACACAGGAAACACGCTTTCTGTGTTTTCCACTCACAGGGACTCCACTCACCCGTGTGGTTCCTACCTGTAGTTGCACTGGCAATGGCAAATAACTGTTAGAACTGGTTGCTTATTCCTTCTACAGCCAGTACTATTTGGGTAAGGTAGTTTGTCCTGCTATAAAGAATGTTTCTGTGACACGTGATTGGTAAGTGGTACTAATTTAACACAGAAGTCTGAGAACCACATCTGATTTTGTTTTTCAACATAGTGGTACTTGGGGCCAATTGTAGTAGCAGTTGAATGTAAGAGACACTAAAAGAATGAATCACAACAGACTACAAAGTCCAATCACCTCACATTCTCCTTCTGCGCCCACCTTGACCATGTACTCTGTCTAGGAATTGCTTATTGCATTATTATCTCCACTCTTTGTTCATTTTGTCCTTTAATCCATACTTTAGCCATCACAAGCCTTCCTATATGTCCCTCCATTGAGTTACATTTATTTTTAAGAGGAAATCCTTCATTCACTATAGTAGGTACTTAATCAGAATTTAACATGACCTTGGACCTATTGGAATTATTTAGTCCTTTTGGAATTATGTATGTTATATATATTCTTTTCATTCTTTTGTTTATTGAAGAAATTAGAAGGTTGCCTAGGTTTTAGGTGGTCTGTTCCTAATATTTTTATCCCATAAACTCAGGGTATTCTGAATCCATTTTCAGGACCACATATGTTATAATTGCAGAATGCTTGTACTGTAACCTCAATGTGACTTCGAGTGCCCTTGACTTATGTTTGAAGAAGCTTTCTCAGAGTCCATATGAAGAGATTTTCCTTTAAGACCCTCCGAACTGATTAGCAAGCTAGTCATATGGAGGCAGACTCTGCAAGCAGAGTCTGGCTGTCTGGAATGTCCTGGAAGGGACCTTGGGAGTGGAAAACAAGATAAGTTAATGTGCTTCTCAGTTACATGTTGCACCTGTTTTCTCAAACAAATGGCTGAAAAAGTTTTTGTGGTTGCCCTGTATGGCTTCTTTGTACTCTTATCATATAAACCATTGGCTGCCAATTAGTTTTATTATTAGAATGTGTGCATGCAGAACTTAGTGTTGTTAAGAGTATATAAGCCTGCAAGAAACAAAGTTAGGAACTGCGTGCCTGAGTGAGCTACAGCCCTCTGCTTCCCTGTAACATTCTGACTGCTGGTTTTACCTCTGTGACTCTGGCCCAGACCGTTTAAAACAACACTGTACCTTTCTTTTCTCTCATATGACACCTGTTCTACCTTCCAGGTGACCCTTTACGACAGCAGGACCCAAGATGGAGTTGATTTTCTTTTCCTCCCACATTTCATGCACAGGAATGATGATGATATTTTTTTCTCCCACAAAACTTGAGGAGAAACTTTGGAAGTGTGAATAGTCACAAGTTTAGAAGTCTCTTTTTTGCTTTGCTATAAAAAATAGCCAGCGATCTTGTATCTTTCCTGTAATCTTGCAGGTGGGTGGCAGACACAGGCTGAGGTACTTTCCAGGAGAATGTTGATTTAGCAACATGAGGAGTATCCTTCAAGCCGCTCTCTTTACTTGGAGTTCGGAGTTCGCACAACCACCACATCCTCCTAGGGGGATACGTCTCTCCCAGAATAGCTGTTCCCAATGACTCTTCCTCAACAGTCCTGCTTTCAGGGTGCGTTTCTTGCTCTATGATCTCCTGACTGTTTCGTATTCTTTTATTTTTTTATTTTTTTATTTTTTATTTTTTTATGTTGGGGATTCATTGAAGGTATAATAAGCCAGGTTACACTGATTGCATTTGTTAGGTAAAGTCCCTCTTGCAATCCTGTCTTGCCCCCAGAAGGTGTGGCACACATCAGGGCCCCACCCCCCTCCCTCCTTCCCTCTTAGGAAAAGCAGAGAGAGACTCTTTCATATTCTTTTGTTGGGGGATTTAAAATCTCGTTAATACATCCTTGGCTGGACCCTTTTTAACTTTCATACCCCTTTGGAAACTGCAGTTTCTGGTGCATTCTGGAATGTCCCTTCTAAATTCCTATTACATAAATCTCTATTGATGCCCATATCTTTCCTGTGGAGCTATTTTGAAGCATATTGCAGACAAGCTGGTAAATTAGTACATTTTATTTATTTAAATCAAGAAGCATGTAAAGCCTGTATTTTCTTTCCTTTAGGATTGCTTGTATTTTTCAGACACAGAATGGTTTAATTTAAACAGCCAGATTTTAATTTATTTGAAAAAGGGTTATTGCTCTGAAAACACGTGGAGATACCTTTAATGACTCTGTGAGTTATGAATACGCAGCTCAGAGTTGTGGAGTTTTTATAAAAGGATGCATCACACCCTTCAGAGAAAATACACTTCCTGATTACATTGGTCAGAATAGGTAAATGTGGCTAGTCATCATAAACTGTATTTCTAAATATTTACCATGGAATCTTTCCCCCCTGCATTTTTCTTCTTGCTGATGAAGGTTTCTCCTAGAAGTTATGGTTTTAGTCAATCATTGTCAGTTTTTAAAGAGGTAAATGTCAAAAAGCACCAGCAGTAACAGCATAAGAACCCTGTGTGAGTTCTGACTACAAGTATAGCTCTTGAAATATAAGTCATACCAGTATGCAGAGACAGGCTGATTTAAGGTTTCCTTATTCACCTGTTAAGGGATAATTGTTTTAAAGCATGAAATTATGTCTTCTATATAGATATAAAAATAAAACATATCAAAAATTTTATTTGATTCATTAAATAATGAGGAAAGCAGTGAAATACGAAAACAGGCTTGTAAGATAACTCAAATTTATAATCAGATTAGGATTACTGAAACAAATTTACAAATAGATCGAAACTGGCAAAACTCTAGAATATGTACAGGGCCATAATCCATTGCATTCATGGACATAATTTGGATTTATATGGATAGGAATTACTTACATCAGCGTAAGCATAGTATAAATTTTTATCTGTGTATTGGCTTGGTGCCCATAGCATAGTGGTTATAGCGCCAGCCACATACACCAAGGGTGGCGGGTTTGAACTCAGCCTGGGCCAACTAAACAACTGCAACAAAAAAATAGCTGGGTACTGTGGCTGGGGCCTGCAGTCCCAGCTACTTGGGAGGCTGCGGCAAGAGAATCACTTAAGCTCAAGTGTTGGAGGTTGCTGTGAGCTGTAACGCCACGGCACTCTACCAAGGGTGACACAGGGAGACTCTGTCTCAAAAAAAAAAAAAAAAAAAAATTATGTGTATAGAATAATAAAATAGCTCAATCACGTATTAACCAGTGCAATGTAACTGTTCCTAATTGTATCTGAAATCAGCACATGGTACCCCATATATCAGGGGTGGCGAACACAAAGAGCCAAAATTTTAAACTGTGAGAGTCAGCCACATCACGCAGTGACCTGCCAAAACAGACAAACACTCACACAAAAGCATATACTTTTAACAATAACATATTAAACACATAATATAACATGCTCAGTCAGGTGTTTTTTGTTACCTTGTTGGAGCTGCATGCGGCTCGAGAGCCGCGTGTTCGCCACCCCTGCCTTATATGCATTAATGTATACTTGATCTATATGTTTATGATTTAATAAAAAAAAAAAAAAGCTCAAACAGAGGCAAATGTAAAATCCTGACAAAATGAGCCTGACACCCACCAAATTTCAAAGCCTTTTGTAAATTCCTATTAGGGAAACACTTCTCAGAGCCTTGTCTATGCCACTTCCTATATTTGGTGAAATGGTAAATGCCTTATATCTAAACACTAGCAGAAACCTCTCTGTGAAGCCCTGCCTTCCTAGAGAGTCCTCTGAACTGGCCCCGCAGCATGCTTGGTCTCACAGTCAAGTTTGGGTTGTTTTCTTGCCTGATCCCGCACTAAACTAAGAACGCTGTGAGACCAGTGACCAAGCTTTCTATACACATCGCCTGATCCCTTATTCACATCAGGTGCTCAGGTAGCGTCAAACAAAGGCGTAAGTGACTAGTTTGACGATTGATCTAAGGCCACTTTGCTAACTCAAATAATAATTCTTTCCTTTTCCTTAGAAAATGGTAGTTATTTAGTGCAAGGACTAAAAAACCCGTATCTGAAGATGTATCATGTTTATTTATAGAATAAGTAAAGGCTCAGTTCATTTCTTAGTTTCATAAATATTTTCGCTTAGAAAAATATTAGTTGGAGACCATTGTGCACACTTTCAGCAATATGTCACATTTCTTCTAGGATTCAAACAATTCTTTGTCTGTACTTTGGAGCACTTGGCATTTATGCTCCAAGGAGCAGCTCTGATAATGAGAGCATATATTTTGTGTACCGGTGCTGCTGCCAGTAATGTTTTCAAACTAAAAATTAATTTTTAAACACTAGGCGTCTGTGACCATGACACTGTTATTAAAATTTTCTTTTGGCACAATATTCAGCTTTCTTCGGTCATTGTTGATGCTTTTATTTTTGAAAAGCTATATTTAATGTTACATTGGTAACTTTTTTTTCTAAAATTAATATTTAATTCAAAGTATATTGGAAAATAAAATAGAAATGCATTAACATTACATAAGCCTGAAGTTAGTAGGATCTTAAACTTTTACTTAACCACTTGGGCCAGTTTTTTTTTTTTTTTTTTTTTTTTCTGGAATAAATAGTATGAGAAGAAAATGTTTTTAGAAGAAATAATTAGGGCATTCTGTAATATTTGGAGCCAATGTTAAAGTAATAGGAATAGCAATATGTATCTTAAGCATTTTTATAATCAAAATAGGCTGAGTATCTTAGAAATTAGTGCTTATTATTTTCAAATATTACGCAATTTGTGCTTTAGAGATGTTAAGATTTACAAAGGACAGTATCAAAATTGTTTCTGTGAATTCCCTTGAAATTATTCCTCATTGAAACTCTCATTTTTAGTTTTAGATTAGTAATACTTGCTTTTAAAAGCAATAGTAAGAACATTAGTCGTAGATGGTAAGTCTTTGTAATAATAAAGTTAGATTGCCAGGGGCATTTGCTGCTACCTTGTTTGAAATTTCATTCCTAGTTTCCAAGTTGATTCATTCCCTTTTGAAAAAAAAAAAAAAGTAGAACCTTTAATCTAAGTGGCTTCTTACAGAGAAAAATTGCTACCTATTTCAGTTCAAGCTAGTTCATTAAGTATCTCTTGACAGTCTATTATGTACCAGAACTTTTTTTTTAATTATAGAGATACGAAAATGAATGACACTTCTTTCAGACTAGTGAGGGAGATGTACACAAATATAACTTCTTGATCAAGGGCACAGGATGCTAAGGGATCACCCCAAATCCCCGTGAATTCAAGGGAAACATTCTGGACTAAGTGACTGTTTGGCTAATGGCAAAAAGTGACAAAGTTCTTTCCAGGTTTGGAGTGAGTGTGTGTGAATGAAAGCTTGTGTGTATATGAACATATTCTTCAAGGTTTTTCTTAATTACAAAAGTTAAATGGTGAATGAGGCAGGGCAAAGGGCAGGTTTATTGCAAGAAACTGCTCATCTTACCTGTACGGGGTCTGAATATCAAAGTGACTTATTACTACAGAGGAAGTATATGGTACTGTCAGAATACAGAGGAGGGAGTCTTACTTTAGTTGGGCTTAGAGAACACTGCCTGGAATTGTGTTGTATACATTGGTAGGTCAATAACTCCCCACCGCCCCCTCACCACCTCCGGTGAGGCTGTTTCATATATTTGTAATACAGTTACGTAGTTTTGTCACGTTTTGCGTTATATTCTGAGATCCCCTGACTTCCTAATTTTTTTTTTAATTTGCACACATTAAGGCTCACTCTGTGTTGTAAAGTTCTATTGATTTTTACAAATGTGTTTTCAGCATTACAGTGTCATGTTGAATAGCTTTACTGGCCTATAACATCCCCTATGTTTCATCTGTTCCAACTGTCCAGCCTCTGCCACCTTGAACTCCTGGCAACCCTGACCTGTTTACCATCTCTATAGACTGCCTTTTCCAGGCATATAATTGGAATCATACCTTTTCTGGCTTTTCCAGATGAGCATATTTCACTGGGCAATATATACATTTAAGGGCCGTCTGTGTGGTGGTGCCACAACTTATGGTTCTTTTTTTTTTAATGTTGCTGAATAATATTTCATTATATGAATATAACACAGGTATGTTTATGGCATTTTGGTTGCTTCTAAGTATTAGAAATTATGAATAAAACTGTTATAAACATTTGTGTACAGGTATTATGTAGACATAAATTTTCAAATCAGTTGAGTAAATGCTGTAGTGTGTGGTTACTGGATTATATGTTAAGACTATGTCTAGCTTTATAAGAAACTGAAAATCTGTCTTCCACTTTGGAGAAGACAGAACCACTTTGGAAGACAGATTTCCAGTTTCTTATAAAGCTAGACATAGTCTATTTTACATTCTCACCAACAATAAATAAGAGTTCCTGTTGCTTCATATCCTCACTAGCAGTTAATAGTGTCAGTTTTGGGATTTTAGTCATTCTAATAGTAGTATCAGATTATTGTTTTAATTTATAATTCCCCAATAAAAATTATGTCAAACATTTTTATATGCTTAATTGATAATTGTGTATCTTCTCTGGTGAAGTGTCTGTTTCCATATTTTTGTTAATGTTGATTTCTGTGATTTTTTTTTTTTATATTTTTGATACAAATATTCTGTTATGTGTTTTGAAATCTTTTCTCAGTATGTGGTTTGTCTTTTTATTCTTAATATTGTCTTTCTTGGATCAGTAGTTTTTAATTTTAGTAACTTCCATCTTACCATTTTGTTTTTTCTGAGACAAAATGTTTTTTCTCATTTTGTTGGCCTTGGTAAAGTGCTGTGGCATCATAGCTCACTGCAACCTCAGACTCTTGGGCTCAAGAGATCCTCCTGCCTCAACCTCCTGAGTAGCTGGGACTACAGGCCCCCACCACAATGCCCAACTATTTTTAGAGACAGGTCTCACTCTTGTTCAGGCTGGTCTCGAATTCCTGAGCTCAAGCAATCTACCTGCCTTGGCCTCCCAGAGTGCTAGGATTACAGGCCCAGCCCCCATCTTACCAATTTTTACTTCATGGATCATCACCCATAAAAGTACACTCCACATCTTATGTCATCAGGGAAAGGGGAATTAAAACAATAATGAGATAACACTATGACTGATTAGAATGGCTGAAATCAGAACACTAACACCACCAAACGCTGGCTGAAATGTGGAAGAGAAGAAACCCATTCTTCACCTGGGGGGAATGTGAAACACCACAGCCAGCTTGGAAGACAGTTCAGCAATTTCTTACAAAACTAAATAAATCTATTCTTACCATAGGAACTAGAAATGGAACTCCTTGGTATTTCTCTGAAGGAGTTGAAAATTTACGTCCACACAAAAAGCTGCAAAGAGATTTTTGTGAGTAGCTTTGTTAAAAATTACCCAAACTTGACAACAACCAAGAAGTTTTTCACTGGGAGAATGGATAAATGTTCTTGATACATTCAGTCTGTGGGATATTGTTTAGCACCAACAAGAAAGGGGATATTAAACCATGAACAGACCAGGAGAAAACTTAATGTGTTACTAAGTGAAGGAAGCCAATAAGAAAAGACCACATACTGTTTAGTTCTAACCATAGGACATTGTAGGAAAGTGAAAACTATAAAGACTGTAAAAGATCAGGGATAGCGAGGGAATGAGAGGAGGGAGGGACCAGCGAGCAAAGCACGCAGATTTTAGGACAGTGAAATATTCTGTGTGATGCTCTAATACATGTCCTTATACGTGGGCCAAAACTCAAGAGAACGTGTGCTGCCAAGAGCGAGCCCTAATTTAAGCTATGAACTTTGGGTCATAATAATGTGTCAAGGTAAGCTCTGCAACCATGGGTGATGTTGATAATGAATTACTTATTCAATACCTTTATTATATATAATATTGTTCAAGTCTTCTATTTCTGCTTTTGTGAGTTTGGGAGTTTGTTTCTTTTAGGGAATTTGTCCATGTCATATAATTTACCACAGAGCATAGAGTTGTCCATAGTATTCCTCTATTATTCTTTTAATGTCACTGAGATACATAGTGATGACTCCTCTTTCATTTCTAATAGGAGTACGTTTTTTGTTTAGCCTTCGTACAATGTTATTTATTGTGTTGATCCTTTCAAAAAGTATATTTTGATTTCACTGATATTCTCCTGTGGACTTTGTGTTTCAATTTTATTCCATGCACTACTTTTTATTATTTCTTCTGCTTTTGTTCGGCTTTCAAATTGCTCTTCTTCCTCTAGTTTTCTAAGGTGGAAACTCACGTTATAGATTTTAGATCTGTAATGCTATAAATTTCCCTCTGAACAGTGTTTTTACTGCATCCCACAAACTTCAGTAAGTTATGTTTTCATTTATTTCAAAATAGTTTTTAATTTCACTTTGATCCATGTTCATTTGATCCATCCATCTTTCTGTTACTGATTTCAATTGTGGTCTGATGATGTAATTTGTACAGTTTTATCCTTTCAAATATGTGATGTTGTTTTTCATGGACCAGAATTTGGCCTATTTTAGTGAAGATTCCATGTGATCATGAGAAGAATGTATACTGTGTTGGGATGAGGGTTCTGGAAATGTCACTTCTATTAAGTTGATTGAGAGCACTATTTAGGTCCACTCTGTCCTCAGTGACCCTGTGTGTGTGATCTGTTAGTGAGAGAAGGTAGTTGAAGTCTCCATCTATAGTAGTGGAGTTATCTATTTCATCTTGCAGTTCTATTAGTTTTGCTTTACATATTTTGATTCCCTTGTGTTATTTGCATAGGATTGTTATTTTTTTTGGAGAAGTGATGTTTTTTATTATTATGCCATGATACTTTCTTCCTGACAAGTTTCTTTGTTCTGAGGTTTTCTGTATCTGACATTAAACTTCCACAATTATGTTAAATAATACATTCTTAACAGTTTTCCTTATCATTTCAGTATTTAAAATAGCCATACCCATTTTAAACAAGTACTCTTGTCAAGAGTGTAATAAAGAATCCAGAGTAAATAAAAGAGATTTATTTGAATTTACAAAACTTATAAATACTTTATTTATTGAACATCAAGAAATCAGCTGCAAAAAATATTGAGTAAGAGAAGCATAAAAAATAAAACAAAACACAAATTGTAACAAATGGGAACAAATTGCTAATGTTGAGAACTGAACTCCAATCTTCTTCCAGAAAAGATTCTCTTTTCACAGTAACTCTGTGTTTACAAATAACTTCCATGGCTGTTTTACTTGATAAATAGGTACTATAACGCTGGAAAAGAATGTGTTTGCTTAAGGATGCAAACATACAATTTAACAGCAAACATTTATTTAGCCATAATCATGTGCTTAGGGTATTTTCAAATACCTTCTATTGTATTTTTTACAACAATGAGTAAATAGCAATACTACTACTATTACTCTATTTTTACAGATTGGTTACCTGAAATTAGTGACTTTCCTAAGATCATATAGCAATGAACTCTTCAACCCCAATTAAATATAGGATTTAAACCCAGTGAATCTGGCCTCAAAGACCATGCTGTTCTCAATGTGCCTCACCACGTTGGGTTTATTGCATTATTTTGTTAATGCCTATGTGCGTAACAGCACAAAATAAGTATCATATTTGATTTGCTTCTAATGCGTCACAGTTTTTCATGTGAAACATTGATTTTAAAGTAGAATGACAGAGGATTGTTTTACTTCCTTCCCAAAGGCTTTTCTAGACTCTGTTTCACTTTCAGGTTTTAATAGTAATGCTGTCAGTGATGCATTGATATGCAATTAATATTCCATTCATATATTATGTTTATGTTATATAAGGTATGTTATCCTAATGCATAGTGCACATTACATATTATTCGTATCTGTTGTGACAGACCATTCAGGGATCAAAGGGTTTGCTTTAATAACACAAGGAATTGATTTGAGTAACCCATTATCAATTCATTCACCTGCACAACCTCTAGATGCCTTGCCATTTCTGGTTAATTCATCATTCAAATTCTAATCAAAAAGCTAAACTCCAAAATAGTCGACAATTTTTCACAATGGATGTAACGTGAGAAAAAATCATATTTCTTGACTCTGGGATGTCAGAGTGTCTTCTGGGATAAATGGGGTTTTGAACATGTTCACTCTTACCTCTCCCTTTCAGCACACAGATTGGGCTTGTTATCAGTTATATTGATGGGTTGTCCTCAGATGGTTGAAGACTGAGGCTGCAGGGATGATTGAAATCTGTAGGAGGAAGAGACAACTGCAGCCCCTGGAGGTGTTAGAAGTCTGCAGTGCTTTGGAGGTCTGGTGATGCCATTTATATTCCTTTTCCCTGGAACTCTTCCTTCTTAACAGATTTTGAACTAAAAATAAAGAAAACCTCCCATACTCAGAAGTTTAATTTTTCAAAGAAATCTAGCTACCTCCTTTGACAAAATTTCTAATGAATTTACATCCTTTTTTCTCTTTTTATCACTTTTGCCCATCTGGCCTACTTTTTTCTTTTAAAATAAGACCATGAAGATCAACAATGCCTTTTATTTTCACAACTAATTGTGCATGTTCCCTCTATCAAGTCTTGGAAACTTTAAGTTCTTGAAGCCACTGTTTATTAACTATGTGCTATGATTAATTTCTTAACTTCTATGTGATATATGGTAAAAACTCTTGGGCTTGATAATCCAGTATATATATATTTTTTTTTTGTGTGTGTGTGTGTGTGTGTTTGTGTGAGGCACAACAGTTGAGCTTTACAGTTTATAAATAATATAAGCCGATGAAATACAAATAAGATATGCTTATATTTATTTTTCTGCAGACAAGTTAAGATGTTTTTGGATAGATCTATATTTCCCCATAGGAACTGCGTATCAAAACACCTGCAAAGTACTATTTTAAATTATGTATTCTTTGTCAACTGTTTACAAAATTAACTCTAAAGGTTGAGATAATAGAAGATTTTTCAGAAAGAGGGAAAATCCATATCAAAACTACTCAAAAATCTATATGATAATGTACAAAAATTATTTACTTTGAAAATGTCCATAATTTTAGAGATTTGTTACAATTGTATATAATTCATACACTAGTTCCAGATCTGTAGTTTCAGACACTGTACCCAGATATTCTCCAGCTGGAAATTAATTCTAAGAAGCAGAATTAGATGAAAAATATGCTAGTAAATGATGCTGTGCTTTAGGCTTTAAATGGGTAAATTCTAATTTGGGAATTTTCAAACTTACAGTAATTTTTTGAATGTAAGCATAATATCTTTTGAAATAAAAACCCTCTGTCACAGTTTCTGAAGAGGATACATGTACAATTTGATCATATATCTTGGGAAAATATTTTTAGAGAGAGATTATCTGATAATCAAGGAGAAAACATAGACTCTTAAATTAGATAAAAATCTTAGAAATCATCTGGTCAACTATCAACTAAGTTAGAAACTACTTTTGTTATATTATGGACTATGTAATGACCAACCAGTTTTTCTTTGTATACATCTATGAAGGATATTTCAATGTCTTTTAAGAGTAGCTCTAATTGTTACTGACCTGTAACCTGCCTTTTAGTAATTTCATTAGATGACAATTCCACTCCTGAGTCCTGTTCTTCCTCTTGAACATAACAGAGAATAAGCCTCGTTCCTTGTTGACCTAATGTACTGTATTTGAGAATAGCTCAACTGTTCACATTATGTTTTCTTTTCTTCCCTAACTTAGCTTAATCATTTAAATAAAGGAATACCAAAGATACTATTAGTCACTGTTCTTTGGAGTCCTAATAGTTTGGAGTCCTGATTATCTTCTTCTTTAGGGTCCCTTTATTCCTCCTTCCCTCTCTTTTATTAATTCTATTGATCACTATTTCTTATTCCATGAGTTCCTTTATGTTTTGCTGAAATCAGTTAGAATTGCATTTCATTGTTTGGGATTAATAAACTCTGTAATAGAAGAGTTAGCATCATCATCAATACCATTACATCATCACATCATTATCAATGTCATTACATCATCATTATCATCATATATGGCTTAAAAATCATTCACATTTTGCATTCAACTCTTTCATATATTGATTTTATCTTTTAAAAATATAGTTTTGAGTTTCTTTTCATTGCAAATCTGGAGAAATGACTTCTTACTTAAGTGTTTTGATGATCCCCTTACATTGTTACTCTTGGGAGTAAGGAAATTACCATGTGACAAATGTAGTCAATAGTTCTTTAGAAAGAAATACAGGAAGATAGTGCAGGCATAAATTTTAACATGGAATCAGAAAAAGTAGATCTGATTTTATTCCTCTTATGTTTGAGAGCTATGATTCAATTTTTATTACAAGGTAATAGCTTTGATTTTAGTAGTTAAAAAATGGGTTTGTGGTCTTGTCACTGATTTAACTGAATGCTGTTTTAGGTATTCATCAGTAAAATTCATTAACTAATTGATTAGGGCAATGTACTTGACAGCTAACTTGGATGACCCATCACTTACTGTGATTGCCAGATCATCTCATCTTCATAAAATACCACATACTGGCTTACATCTGAGGAAGAATGGTCGTAATTCCTATACATCAACAATTTTAACACAGTATCCTTTTCAGTATCCACTAAGACATATGAGAAATAGTTAAACCTGTCTGGCAGGCACATTCAACCTTGCCAGCCTGACTGAGCTCAGCTGGATCACAATGGGATGATTCAAAGCAGGATATAAAAAACACGAAAAAATGAAGATTTAGTGAGAAATGACATGATCATGAACATTAGGCATTGCTGAGTGTGAATGATCCTTTTATCAGTTTTGCATTTTTACTTTCAAAAGAAAGGACATGTGAGGCACCTGCCTGGCAGTGAATATTTTAACACTGCAGACAGAGTTGTAAACAGCTTGTCATTACAGCTAGTTTTGTTTTCTTTTTCTTAACAAGTTCAGTGATACATTAGCAGTGCAAGTATAATTGACCATAGAAACATGGTCATCAATATACTTAACTTTCCATTCTAATTTTAATGTTGGATGCAAACTAATGGGTATTTATTGGAAGCATATCTTATTCATTTTCTCAGTGGCCAAATAACTATATTCGATTTATGTTATATTTTTGCTAAATGATTTTTTAAATTTTCTTTTATTTATTTATTTACTTATCTTTTGTTAAGACAGAGTCTCACTATGTTGCCCTAAATAGAGTGCTATGGTGTCTTAGCTCACAGCAACCTCCAACTCTTGGGCTGAAGCTATTCTCTTGCCTCAGCTGCCCAACTAGCTGGGACAACAGGTGACCACAACACCCAGCTATTTTCTTTTATAGAGACAGGATCTCACTCTGGCTTAGGCTGGTCTCGAACCTCTGAGCTCAGGGCAATCCACCTGCCTCAGCCTCCCAGAGTGCTAGGATTACAGGCATGAGCCACCACGCCCGGCCTTGCTAAATGCTTTTAACTGGCCTCAATGGAGTTGGGTACCTTCTTTAAGGAGGATTTTGCATCCGATTTCACAAAAAGAAGATGATAAAGAATGCAGCAAAATCCTAACAATCAGTGTGTCTACGCAAAGACCATGCAGAATATTTCTCTATTACTTTTGTAAATTTTCTGAAAGTTTGAAAGTATTTAAAATACAAATTTAAATATAGTGTACTTCAGATGTATGACAAATAAGGCCCAAAAAACCCCAAAACCAAAAACTCATAGTGTGTATTAATTCATCCTGAATTCAAGAGTTTCAAGACTATTCAACTTTTTAAGAAGAATACATTTAAGAGCAATTTGCGTTCATCATGGCCTTTTTTATGTTAGCATTTCAGGGCTTATTTCCTAGAAATGGGCATATTATTTTGCATGATGATATAAAACTTCAATATTGAAACTTCATTCTGTGAGTCCTATTCAGATTTTGTCCCACTAATGTCCTTCATGTCACTTTTTCATCTCAAGAATGGGCCCCACGTTTACGTTTTGCTTTTTGTTACATTTATTGCTTTTGGTCTATCTTGATCTGGAAAAGTTCCTTAATCTTTGTTTTTCATGACACTGACATTTTTGAAGAATCCAGATGTGTTATTTTATAGAATGTTTTCAATTGTGTTTTTTCCTGATATTTACTCATGATTTCATACAGGTTTTGCATTCTAGGGCGAAAAATAACAAAAGTGATGAGTCTTTCTCAAGATAGCAAATCTGGCAGGAACACTAATACTCGGCTTTAGTTTTATTATTTTTCTATTGTGGTTCATATCATTTTTTCTTCCCGATATCCAGTGGAATTTTAATGAATAAAAACAAGAAGCCAGTTAACTGGGATAGGATTTTCAGTGGTCCATGCTGAAACATATTCCTATTGGAAAAGGTATTTTCGGCTTGGATCTTGATTGGGGAACCACATTTTTCTGCGGAGAATATTGAAAGCAATTTCCCTGCGCATTGCCTGTCTCTGCCAATGGAGACAACATTGATCAAATGGGGCAAAAAACTCTTAACACTGAAGCAGGTGATCAGCGAACTCACAGCAGGGGGAGAGAGGTCCCTGCAGGGCCTGGGAGGGGCTGTCAGACAGAAGCAGCAGGTATTTTGGTCAGATAGAAATATGCTTAAGATCTGTTTTTTGGGGTTTTTTTTTTTATTATAGATAAAAATATGCACCATAGATGTGGCCCAACCCATCACCCTCCCTCCACCCAAACCTCCCCCCTTCCTTCCCCTTCCTTGGTCCTTTCCCCATAGTCTTGTGGTATAGTTGGGTTATAGCCTTCATGTGAAAGCTATAGTTTAGCTTCATAGTAGGGCTGAATACATTGGATACTTTTTCTTCCATTCCTGGGATACTTTGCTAAGAAGAGTATGTTCCAGCTCCATCCATGTAAACATGAAAAAGGTAAAGTCTCCATCTTTCTTTAAGGCTGCATAGTGTTCCATGGTATACATGTACCACAATTTGCTAGTCCATTCATGGATCAATGGGCACTTGGGCTTCTTCCATGACTTAGCAATTATGAATTGGGCTGCAATAAACATTCTGGTACAGATGTCTTTGTTATATTGTGA
>CAUYPK010019669.1:0-24003 GCA_963574355.1 Loris lydekkerianus
AAATATTGATTCACTACCTGAGAGACACTGTCAAAAACATGACTATCACTGAAGACTCTAGATAAACACTTTAAATATATATATATATATATATATATATATATATATATATATATATATATATATATATATATTCTTTAGCCTTTGATAAGTTTCTACTGTGATAATTCTTGAAAAAAAAATAAAATAAGAACCAAAGAGACAAAATGAGCTTACAGGATAGAAAGCAAATCCAGTATAAGGAAACAGTAACATTTTTGGCAGGAAAGTCAGGGGAAGTCAGAAGATAATTTCCTACAAGTGTCATGATTTCCATAGAGTCACAAAGCTAATTACCTACATGCCAATTATGGCGAGAGGCCTTAGACTAGGGCAATAGCTATCTACAAAGGAACTTGGTATTGAACAGAAGGCCAGATGCTTTGGGTAAATAAGTGATTACCTGATGTGAGTTTGATACCCTTGGGAGAAACCAACTCATCAGGCCAACCATGTACCACGAGAGGTCCACTCCCAAATAATGTAAGTCTTCCAAGATGCCTTCCAACCAAACCGGCACTCCCACTCACAAATACTACTTCCACACACTGGTTCTGTGTTAAAAGGGAGAGAAGTGAATAAAGCTCTTGAAATAATTTCCCCATCTTACACATTTGTCAGAGAGAATACTGACCACTGTTCTCTGTAACACGGGACCTTGTGCACATCCAATTTCTGTAGGAAACTCTGGACTGCCTTCCTCATTTCAGCCTGGCAACCTTTTCTCCCCCTCCCTTAGCCAACATTAGAAGAGAAGTTAACAAATGGATCTAATTACCACAGTGGTTTGAGGCTTCTCAGCTTTTTTTTTCCCCTTCCAGCTGTAAAGATGTCCTCAGACTGAGCTTCACATTCAAAACTGCTGTCAAACTCTCCCTTTAATGGGCACTTAAATTTAATGTCAAGCTGATGCCTGTGGAAGACCTTGATTAAATTTTCAAACAGTAGACTCTAACCGAACCAGAACTTTAGGAGTTGTCTCATTTCGCCTTTCAAGCTTAAATCCCAGAAGTTTTCTTTTCTTCTTTGCAAAGAATTACAGAAGTTTGCTCACAAAGATCCTGACTATCAGGAAGAAAGCAAAGTGTAACAAGCAAAACACCCTGTACGCTTCTAGAGAGAAGAAATCCCTCAGCTTATTAAAATTCTATGTGAATTAAAGATCCTTCCCATTGCTTTATTCCATTCCCAGCTCATTCAAAATCTATAACTATTTACTTTAATGACTCTATATTACAAGCAGTCCTAAAAAGTTTACTTAAAACCTTCCCAGTGTTCTTTAACGCATACAGCAATTAAGAAATTTGTACTGTATGGGTAGAGTGAAAAACGTCATGGAGAAACATAAAACAAGTATGATAGAATCTCTACTAACAATGTCATTGCTTCAACCAGCAACAAATGTCCAACCTCACTTCTTTCTTCTGCTGTTTCTTCTTTTGTCTTTGATAATCACACAGCCTCTCTTCCTCGAAAAGAGGAATAAAAGATTAAAAGTTAAAAGCCCTGGAAAACTCATTCTTTTTTCACTGGCTACTGTTTTGAAAAGAGGCTTTTAGCTTTTGATTTTTTTTTTTCGGGTTCTTCCCACATCATCCAATTCAAACAAGTTTTCCTCTCAAAGAAAGCAAATCAAAATTGTCAAGACCTGTGAAGCGTGAAACATAAATTGCTTTTTCTAACTCCAAAAAGCACCAAGAAAGCATTAATTTCCACCTCCTTTTATAAACCTCTACCCCCTATCCTCTAATCTATAGACTTCACAATGTTTACATGTTCTTCTGCATAATACATGACAGGAGATCAAACCTTATTATGAAGGAATTGAACCTGTAGTACAACCAACATTTAAGCTAGTGTTATTTTGGAGTTTGACTAGACACTTGTGACATTCAAGCAGGATGACACAAATTCTTGGGGCTGCCAGTATAAAATAAACAGTCCACTGAGGCACATCTACCATGCTGCTAATAGCTCTGTCCGTTTAGCTGGTGGGAGTACAGGCTTCATAAAAGGAGAACATGAGGCAGTAGAAACAGACAGCTTTGCAAAATATTGCCAGATAGGAAACATCCTGTCCTGAGATTTCTCACTGACCTACAGCAGAGAGTGTGCTTGTAATATGTCCCTTCTTTTAATACAATTCAGACCTGCATTTCTAAACTTGGCTTTCTAAAGCTAATTTAATTCTGTGGTTAAAACAGCTCCACACAGCACTTGCTCTTAATTTTTTTTTTTTTTTTTTAAAGGACTTGCGGTTTGTAGTTCATGGATAAAGTGGTAGGCAAGCACCAGATTCCTGTTGAGAACTACAAATGATGAAGGGAGCAGCAGATGGTTTGGGAAGGGAGAGATTTATGGGGGTAATTTGTACTATTTTCCAAACTAGGTGATAATAATTCACCCAGACAACTAAAAGTTCAGATGGTATCTCATTTAATTATATGTTACTAAATATTCCAAGAAATCTTTGACTCAGAAGCCTAAAATAAAAAACTGATTAGCTGACATTTTTAGGTTCTGATGATGATTCTGTACAAATCCCTTTCATGTTGATGCAGTTTATCCAGTTTTCTAAATACAATGTCCTCTTGTAAATTTTGTCATGCGTGTGATTCAAAAGGATAAGCGGAAAGCACCCTTCTGTATCAGAAAAAGAGGAAAGGAATAAACTAATATTTTCCACATATTCCAAGGTAACAGGTGGGAAGAGCTACATTTCAGACTGTGTCTCCTGGGACCCCCCCCAAACTCTGGGTGAGTGCAGAGCTTGGTGAGGAAATCAGATAAGGCGTCCACAGTGCCATTGCCCTGTAAGGCATAAAGTGCCAGGGAGCGTCCACCTCACTTCACTGCCTCACCAAAGTCAGGCAAAGAGAGCGCAGGGCACCGATCTCGTGTGTCTATAATTACCTACAACATTTACTGAATTCTGATGAATTCTGTTGCTAGCACTTAAAGGAGGGCATACATGAATATCAGAACATTCATTACTGATGTTAATGAATTTACCATGCCTATTTGGTAATGCCCAGCAACCATGGAAGTAATAAGACACGGAAGTTGGAGGGTGGGATAAATACTATAAACACTTCACGTACGTACAGTCTTTGTGCTTCAGAAACTGTCTATTGTTCATGAACCTGCCCCTAGAATGAATGAAAAATGGCAGCAGATAAAAAGTGCCATTATTTTACATTAAAAAATACTCCTGTAATAAACATAACTGGCCTTACTTATTCTGTTTAATTCCTAAGTCACAATTCATTTCAGTAGAGTTTGCTGCTACTCAAAGGGGCCAAAGTTGATAGTGAAGAAATAGGTCAAAAAATAGGTCAGCTAGACAACAACAACAAAAAAGGAAAGTTTAAAATCTCCAGGGGTGATTAGCAGTGTGCTGAGTGTTCCAAAGTGCTGCTTAAAAACAAAGGTCCAATCTTAAGACACAATAAGATTCTCTCAATTATACACACAGTAATGTACATTTCATATTTATTAACAAAAAAGGTCAAATGATTGTGTCAAACTGGAAAAGTGAGAAGGTTTAAAATAAAAGTTGTTTTTAGCTGTATTTGTGGACTTTATTCAGTCCAGAAAGATGTTTTTATCTTCTAGAACAGAATTTGAATGACATTACTAAAGTGACAGATTTTCATAGAAACTCTCCTTCCTCCCTTTTGTCAAAGTAAAACACAGTAGGGGGTCTGTGGTTTTACCTGCAAGTGTGCCTTCTTAATGAGTGTGTATACATGTCAACCGACTGGGGTGGGATGAAGGGAAAAGATAAAGTTAAAAGACAAAAAGGCAGAATGTTAGAAGAAATAAAACTACAGAGGAAAGGGGTTACTGAACTGCCCAAGAATCATTCACTAAAGTAATCCTCCAGTCCCTCCATATCCACATCCATTTCCAGGGAGGAATTTAAAGAGGCCAGAGCAGATGATGCATCCTTGATTTTCTGGATGCTTGGCTTTGGTTGAAGAGTTTCCGGTTGGGCAGCCTCCTTCTTGATGTCTTTGCCTCCATTTAGAATACGTTGACTCTCACAAAAGAACTGATTAGGATGATTCAAAGAAAAGCCACAATCATCCACCTGTACAAAGAAGTAAATTTGGATCTCATTAACACACAGCAAAGCTATAAATGCAGGATTTTCACAATCTGTCCCAGCCCTCACTCAAAACTTACTTAATACCTGAAACACGGCTCCTAGCTGTTCTGGTCTGTAATACTCAATCCACGACTTGTACCATTTCATTCAAAGGAGCTTCAGCTAGTACCTGGACATTAATGACTCTTAATGTAGCTTTTCAGCTGAAACCTCCGCACTTAGTTCCAGTTCTCATGTGGCTCTAGTTCCGTATCAGGGCCCATCAACATCCAGAATGCCTGAAAGGCCAATATGAAAACTATCCTTTCCGCCTCCCCTGCCCTCTCAGGGACTGGTATCACCGTCCACTCTTGGAGCATACTGGACACCTCGCTCACCTCCACAGAACCCCAACTCCCATCCACACCAGGCCCTCAATTCTGGCAATATCTAAACTATTACCAATTCTGGCTGGTGATTACCACAAAATAAAAAATTGGAAAATAATGGGTTTGGGAAACAAACCCACACACCATGTGGCAGTAATGCCAGGTTAAGAACCTCTGTGATCACTACTATACCTAGCATTTTGGAGGCCAACAAATATATATTTTTTATTTTTAGTAGAGACAGGGGTCTCATTCTTGCTTAGGCTCATCTTGAACTCCTGAACTCAAGCGATCCACCTGCCTCAGCCTCCCAAAGTGCTAGGATTACAGGCATGAGCCATCATGCCCAGCCTGGGGGGGGTGGGGGGGGGAGAGCAATTATCATTGATCACTTTGATACTCATTCCTGATATCATTTATATTTTTAAGCTTATTTGTAGTCTGGCACATGTAATTCATATAGTATAAAATAAACTCTGAAAAAACAACTTAATTGAATGTAATTTCTTTATTCTAATCTTGGGCTTTCCCTGGTCATTCCTTTTATAGAAATTTTTTTTGTTTAAATTTTCACTTATACAAACATGCTTCAGTTTGTAATATTATGCTATTTCTTTTCTCAAATACTACTACAAAACTTTTTTTTTTTTTTTGAGACAGAGTCTTAAGCTGTCGCCCTTGGTAGAGTGCCGTGGCATCACAGCTCATAGCAACCTCAAACTCTTGGGCTTAAGCAATTCTCTTGCCTCAGCCTCCCAAATAACTGGGCCTACAGATACCCGCCACAATGCCCAGCTATTTTTTGTTATTGTTGTTGCAGTTGTCATTGTTGTTTTAGCTGTTCGGGGCTGTGTTCAAACCTGCCAGCCTGAGGTGTATGTGACTCGCACCCTACTGACTGAGCTATGGGCACCACCTACAAAACTTGTGAGTACCATTTAAAATTACGCATTACACTAATCTCCCTTTATCTGAGGTTTTGCTTTCTGTGGTTTCAAATCTCTGTCTGCCACACATGCAGCTGACAATAAAAATACCATTTTCTTAAGTTACTTACTTTGTTGTGGTTTTCTGGGTGGTATTTTCAACTTTACATATTTTTGGAAACTAAGAAACCACCACACTTTTTTGTTCATCTGCTTTATGTTTACCAATCTTTTTACATCTTACTTTTTGTACTGAAGTGATTTGTACACCACAGGTACCTTAAGTATTTGGTGAGTTGGGCCCAGAAATGGAGTATAGCCAGGTTACAAGCTAGTAGTTTTTCAGAATCTAACAATGCATTTGTCTGACTTAAGAAATTTCTAGCCGGTAAGTCATGTACTTAAAAACTTATACAAAGAAAGAAGAAGTGACAAGGGTCACAGATAAAGGCCTATTAGACTCCACAGTAGAGAGAAATTCCAGCTGGGAGGATGAAGGAAGGCTTTTAAGGGAAGTGCTATTGAGTTGGGTCTGCAAAGCTGGAGAGAGTGAAAAGCTGGGATCGCGACGGAAAGGGCAGGGAAGACAGCAGGACCACGTGAGCAAGGCAAAAAGGAAATGTCCCAGGAAAGCATATGGTTCACACAGCCTGGTATGAAAGGCTCAAGAAAGGGAATAGCAGGGAGTGAGGTTGGAAAGGCAGGCAGGGACCAGGCCTCTGAGAGCCTTGAAAACCAGGGTAAGTAGCCTAGACCGAATTCTCTAGGCAGTAGGGATCCACTAAACACCCTTAAGAAGGGAGGAGGTGTGATGAGGGTGATGCATACATAATCTTCTGGTGGATAAAAATGAACTGGCAGAGGGGAAAAGGAATGGCTATTACGGTCCAGAATGAACCCTCCTGATGGGCGGACCAATAAGCAGCAATGAGATCTTCTCTGGTAATTTTTAAGTACCCCAGGATTCCCTGATTCTTTTTAGTGAGTTAACATATGTTGGGCCAATAGTGTTATACGTAGTAACTTCAGTGTGTAACAGACTGATTTTAAGAGATACAGATCACTAAGAACAAATGTTTCTCGTTTTTAAAACATGGTTGCTTAATTTTAAAATGTTTCCTGAATGTTTTAGAATACATCTCTAATTTTTATTAACAATGGAGTCATTTGGCTCAGCACCCATAGCTAAGTGGTTAGCGTGCCAGCCACATGCACCGGGGCTGGTGGGTTTGAACCCAGCTCCTGGCTTGCTAAACAAAGAAAATATAGCCAGGTGTTGTGGTGGATGCCTGTAGTCCCAGCTACTTGGGAGGCTGAGGCAGGAGAATCGCTTGAACCCAGAGTTTGAGGTTGCTGTGAGCTATGATGTCTCAGCACTCTACTGAGGGTGACATAGGGAGACTCTGTCTCAATTTAAAAAACAATGGAGTCTTTTGTGAACTTCTTTATTGTATAGTAGAACCTTTGTAATCTGACCACCCAAGGGACTATAACAAACTAGTCAACATACAGAGATGGTCAACATAAGGAGCAAGGCCTATGGTACTGACATATACGTATGGTGCATATCCACTCTATGAAAATTAGGTCAATTTAAGGAGGTGTCAGCTATGAAGGTTCCATTGCATTTAATTTTCAACAAACTCATTACAAACTGGGAGATCCAATATAAACTTTGTAGGTTGTGAAGTGTTTTCACAAAAAGTAAATTTATTCCCTAACACATCAGTCAGAAGGCTTTATATTTTATAAACAAAAAACAAACAAAAAAACCCCCAGAGATTAGAAGTCCCTTGAGATGTATTAAATTGAGCCTCCTCTTCCATGTGAATTAGGAAACTGGGGCCTAAAGAGAATACATGGTTTACTCAATGTCCTACTAGTAACTGGTTTGTCTCAATTAAAATTCAAACCTTTACACTACATTATTTAGTTGTTCTGAAAACTGTTTTCAGAGGTTTTATGCAAAGACAAATAAACTGACAATGATACTTCCACTAGAATTATTTCTAGAGCTAAGCTTGGCTATAAAGATTATAAGAAAATATAGTCATATTATTTCATGCCAAAAGAATCTAATACCTTGGTGCTGTGTTAACACACTGGGGATTTTCTACACCTTGCTTCAAGTTGTTAACATTTTCAATACCTCTATCACAGAAGATAACTCTGAATTATTAGACTTCAGTGTGGACAAAATGAAATACGGTAATCTTTTTAAGTCTCAGTTTCCTCTATGATATGGAGAATAATAGTGCTTGATCATGGGGTTGCTATGGGAAAGCCAAAGAAATAAGAATGTTAACAGAAAGAGTTGGTAGTTCTATGACGTCTAAATTAAATGTTGTAGAAAGACTCAAGAAAGATAAGTCACTTTAAAAAAAAGTTGAATTCCCAAAAGAACAGAAGAAAAGATCACATTGCTTCCTATATACTAAGTTTCTTTTCCACTTTAAAGAAACCCAAACTGGAAACTGCTAATGGTGTATTATGGGTATGGTTTGTGAAAGAAAGATGAGCTAGGATTCCAATCACTAAGCTATACTCAAAGGACCTTGCCTTTACATCAAAAGATTAGCAAATGAATGACAGTCAAATGCCTTAACTTGAAAACATAATATTTAAGGAACATACATATTTTTTATAAATGCTCATTTTAGTTAATATGTTTTTATCAACTAACTAAAACAAGCTAGGTGCTTTGAAATGAGGGCTTGTACCGTGGCTCTGTGTGATGTTATGTTTCTCAACTTTCCCTCTTAGGCCTGCAACTGCCCTTCTTAACTACTTTGTGAAGCTCATTGTGATCTATTAAGTTGCTGGACAGAAAGATGAAATTATGAACAGTTTCCTTCTTTCAACTAAATTGTGTTATCTTTTAAGGACGGGTTCTTTGTCTTTTGAGTTTCTTTCGCTGATATTTTTTAAGAAAGTGTATATAGTTGCCATTAAATTCCTTTTTATCTTGTTCAAGGAAAAAAAAAAACAAAAATAGGAGTTTTTGGAAAAAAGAGAATATAAACTAAACAGAACAAAAACAGACCTTTAAAACCAAATTAGGAAAAAGACAAAGTGAGTTTTCTCCATCTAACTCTACCATTTCACTGATTTCTGCTCCAGAGACAGCAGCTGTTTCTCTGACTCTCATTTGGAAAGTCGAGAATTCTCATGACTTTTGTCTACTGTGAGCTTTCTGCTTCTTTCTATGCCCCTTTCCTGGTTTGGTTGCTGTGAGTGATGGTTTTCTTCGTGGCTGATGATTTCTGATTATGTTTCATACATTTTGTTAAGTATTAGGAAAGGCAAATTCTGTGATGCATTTTCATTCTGAGATATTAGCCTGAAAGACCCAAAATACTGTGAAGAGTCTGAAATGGGATTAGTGCAGCTGGAGTCCAGGGGAAAGGGGGGGTGGTGGTGGTGACTGGAGGCCTTAACAGGTTGTAGTATAAATTTTAGATTTCATCTTGAGAGAAATAGGAAGCCATTTAAGGTTTTTTAAAAGGCTATTGAAATGATCAGATTCCTCTATTTTAAAGGTCAGTCTAATAGCTGTGTGGAGGAGAAAGGATTGGAATGGGACATGTGTAGATGCTGGGAAATGAGTTAGGAAGGTACTGCGGGGATCCAAGTGACAGGAGGTGACTGCTAGCCCAGCATTCTAATTGATACCCATAATGGTGACCCCGAGTTACTGTGAAAAGGCTTAACTGTATTTCATATAGCCCGTTTAAGATACATGAAAATGTGTGATAGGTTTTAACAGGATTTCTGTAAAAATTTATAAATTGGGGGAAAATTTTGTTCAGCTATTTAAAAAATAAGTACCCACAATTATTACTATGTGTCCAAAGAGGTTTATTTCTGAAAACATTATTTTCAATTAAAATTCAGAGATTAACCTACATAAGGATTAGGGTCTTCATTTATACACGAAGCATGGAGAAACTAAAGAATATACTATAGTATAAAATTATTTTAAACACTGATCCCTAAAACTACTGAGAAAAACAGGTTTTAAGCAGGCCAGCTTTTGACACATACTAAATGAATCTCTCTCAGATATTTGCTTGGGATCAGCACATTTTGCACACAATGACCTTCACACAAACATGGGTCTCATATTTCTGCCACTGCAAATGTAGACTTTGAAGGAATGAAAGCAATATTGTTTTACCTATGGGATATTTGGGGTTTAATCAAGAGGTTTTGCAATGACAGCTTATAATGAGGCAGCTGGTATTACCAAAACAGCCATATGGAACTATCATAGAGCTGCTACAAATGGTATCAATTAACTGGTTCATTTTCAAAACTTGCATTTAAGTGGGTTTGATCACAGAGGCCTCAGGAACATAAACATAAGGTTTTATTTGGGAAGGGGGAGCAGGAAGGCAGAAACCTAACAAAAATAGATTCTATTTTTAAATTAGAAAAAATAATAAATGAAGGAAGATACCTTCAAAAAACCTGTAATCAGACAGCCATTGATTACAAACAGCCTTTTACTTCATTGATTTATAGGTAGTTTAAGATAGATTCTTTCTGCATGTGAGAGGATTGAGATACACTTTTTTAATATCTTCATTAATCCAAGGCAAATTTAAAAAATTAACCATACAAGCAACATTCTTATGGAAATAATCAACAAGAGAGATTACACAC
Organism: Loris lydekkerianus; assembly: GCA_963574355.1. Taxonomy (NCBI): domain Eukaryota; kingdom Metazoa; phylum Chordata; class Mammalia; order Primates; family Lorisidae; genus Loris; species Loris lydekkerianus. Next base: position 10,110 of record CAUYPK010019669.1, read on the forward strand.
CAGAGAGATTTACAACAGGAGAGATTTGAGGAGATTTGAGGAGAAAAAAACTCCTTTTTAGTGATGTCACAAACTCAATGTTTAATTCTAATTTTTATCTGTTATTTTTTTAAAAGAAGTTGGATCATAGACCACAATTTGTGAAAGTTCTGAGGCCTCTTAGCTAGCTCAAAAGGCTTCAAATTATTAAGAACATATAAGAAATTAAAACTCCCAAGCTGAGCCAGAGAATTAAGGAATGCAGCCTCCGAGGGGTGAGTCCCACAGAACAGATGCTGAAAACGCCAAACATGCACCTTGTCTGGTGAGGGTCCCGTAAGATTTCACTGTGGCTTACTATTTCCTGATGTTGAGTCCTTTAAATTTGTAAACACAAGCTATGTTTTAAAAAGAGCAATAGTTTTAAAAGTTAGGAATAGAAGAGAACTGGACCCACAGCAGACCAGGAATCTGGGTCCAGACTGTCCACTAATTAGCTCGGAACAGACAGGCCGCCATGTTTCAGTGATGAAGTTTGGATCAGATGACACGGAACTAAAGTCCCTCCATGTTTATTATTCTATGACTCTAACCAGGTGGATCTAAACACTCCCAAAGTCATCAGTACAAATCCACTATCAAATACCATAGAACAGCACAAGCTTTCAGATGAGTTAGACCATATGGGTTCAAATCCAAGTCCCATCCCCTCTTAGCAACATGACCTTACACATATTGCTCAGCTTCTCTAAGTTCTACTCATCATATAGAGTATGATGACACATAGAGACATATGGAGTACCTTGCTGTAGGGTGCATTAAAAGAGCTAATATGTTCAAAGAAGTGAATGTTGTGCCTAGCATGTGTTCAAGGTTCTACTGATATTGGTATTATTATTTTAATTATTATTGGTATATCATAGAATATATTTTTCCTGTGAATTATTTTATCAAGACATTTTTGTTATATAACCAGAATAAAAAAATTTATTTTGTGACAACTAAGTAGAAACACAAAAATGATTGTAAAACTTAACATAGTAACTGATGATGACTTCAATACATGCAACGTCTTTTTTTGGAGGGTCATAGATTCCTGATAAATACCACAGAAGCTAGAAAAGCACACATAGGCCCTCAGAGACAAAATGTTTCAAAAGGTGCTCGGACCCCACACTCCCTTTTGTTATGTCTGCCCCAGGTTAGAAATCTATGCTCAGGAATCAGGATCAGCGGCTGCAAATTGGGGACCAATGGGCTGAATTTGACCTGCAGATGTGTTCTGCTGGCCTGCATAAGGCCTTAAAATTTGTCAATGGGAACGCCTTTAACACAATAAACTTTTTTTTATGAGACAGAGTCTCACTCTGGCCCCTTGATACAGCACTGTCATGTCATAGTTCACAGCAACCTCAAACTATTAGGCTCAAGCCATCTTCTTGCCTCAGCCTCCCAAGTAGCTGGGACTATAGTCCTGTGACACTATGCTTGGTTAATTTTTCCATGTTTAGTAGAGACAGGGTTCCATTCTTGCTCACACTGGTCTCAAACTCCTGAGCTCAAGTGATCCACTTGCCGTGGCCTCCCAGTGTGCTAAGATTACAGGTGTGAGCCACTGCACCCAACCTAACAGCACAAGTTCTCCAATGTGCCATAGTTGTGCCTTACTGACAGTAAGCTCAGCCATCTTCAAGTTTTTGTATTATTTGTCTGCTGTCTGTAGGCCTCAGAGTTTGTGACCCTTGCTTTATGCATTTTAGAACCTACTCTGAGATAGACTGGGCCAGTCAGCACTCACTCTAATAACCTCGCAGACCTAGGAAGCTGGCAAGATAATAGTCAAATACATTGCCCTGACTCCCTCCGCATGCAATTTAGCTTCTGCCAGGCAGATAAAATATGAGACTTGGAAAGCAGATTAGAACAACATGAGGAGGGTAGCCACAAGTAGAGGGTTCAGATTTTGGGCATGGAAGATGACAAAAATCCTTGGGTTCTTCTGCTGAGTTGTGGCAAAGGTTCTAAATTTAGTCCAGGGATTCGCGCATTAAGGCCTGTGGTCAAATCTGGCCTCTACCGATTTTTATACATAATTTTTTATAAATAATAATCTTCCTGGGTCAGGGTCATGTCTATTCATTTACATCTTTTCTGCAGCTGCTTTTTCACTATAATGGCAAAACTGGGTACTGTGACAGAGACTATATGGACCACAAAGCCTATACACTCTGTTTCTTCATAGAAAAAGTTGACTGAGCCTTGGTCTCATCACAGATACGGAGTGGTGGGTGGCAGCTACAGTAAAGTGAGATTTTCCTCATGACGTAGCTTCTTCTACTCCTTCTTCAGCATCCACGGTCAGTTTTCTGGCCCTTCTATAACTTTTATCAGTTATTTAACACTATGTAACAAATCCCTTTCTGCTGAAAATAGCTAAAATGGTTTCCACTGCTGGAACGGAAACCCTGGGTACATAGAAAGTAACAGAAGACAAAGAATTAGGCTGTAAAGTAAAAAGAAATTACTTACGTTATGTATCATCTCGAAGTATTTCTGACAGGCTACCTGGTAATGTGAACCCTTTACTAAATCCAAAATCTGAAATAAATGAGGAAAAAGAGAAAAATGAGAAATCAAGTTTCTTCCAAGCCACCGCAGCTCACTGTCGTTGGCCTTTTCGTAATCCTCATTCCAGACAGGAAATGCAATAAATCATGCCGCATGGTATGCAGCCCAGACGTGTGATAATTCTGACATTATACAGTAGCGGTTGAGGTCAGCATTAAACCACAGACGACAAGAGATAGTGAGTAATCTTTCTGACCTACCAACCGTGCATTTTAATAACTCTGCCTCAACAACAAGATGAAAATAGATCCTGGTATTGTGACTTGGACAGTTATTGTCAGAACATCATATTGCAACATCTCTCCCAAAACTGTAGATATAAATCTAGCAATCTAATGGTTGGTACATGAAGCAATCAAGTACACTATTTAGATTTTTATTTTCCACATTACTAGTTTATACAGATACAGCATAAAATGCTGCTGTGTACCCATCAGGAAAATTTAATGTAAACCCTTTGGATGAGTATCTGTGAAGAGGGAATGCTTTTGCCTTCAATCAGATTTGTCCTTTTTGAAATGAAGTTATTTCTAGTAAAGCTCAGCAGAATATAAGAGTGAATAGTCTATTCTGAACCTATTAGAACATCATCCTATCTTTTGTAAATACAATTTGCTTTCCAATTCTACTTCATGTAATCTCTTTAGAGCGGTGCAAACTCCCATCCTTATCAACAGAGTGCAATGCCAGTTGAAATTCATAAAGTTTCACCTTCCCATATCCCCAAATATTATAAATAAAAAATATATTTGGCCTATTTATCAAACACAGCAAAAGGCTGGAATTAAGAGATAACCTTAAATGAAGGGAAACATAATTCTGGAGAAATGTTAATTTCTATCCTTTTTCAAAAGGCTGACCTTCCTGTCATAAGAAGAAATGAATGCAAGTCTCAAATTTCTGCCGTCCTCATTATTGAATATAGCTTTGCATCTTTTGACAGATACACAAAAAGATTACAGGTGAAGAATGGGCATCTAACAATACCAATAAGAATGTGCTTAAAAGATTCTTCTTCTCTGATTGTCTGACAGATTACATTTCTGATTTGATGTCACCTTTTATTAAATCTTATGAAAGACCTGTGTAAATGCCAACCACTCACAGAGTCCATTTGACCCATCTACTTTTCTTGGATTGTTACAGTAAAAATAAAAAATATATCAATTTAAAATGAATAACACACTTAAAATTGAAGAAAGTATCAAAGTTTTCCAAGTAATGCTAACACTCTGAGCTCATATTCTCTCATGCTTTACACACAGATTTCTAAGTTGTATTGAAATAAACCTGCAAATAATTATTGGTAAACATCAATAATACCAATATTATTAATAATACCTATGAATTAGAATTTTGGAGAAGACTTCAAACATAAATTTAAGCTTTAAATGATGACATAAATTACCTAAAGAGAAAATTAATTCACAGAAATACAAAAATTCAATTATGTGGTATATAAGTTTCTTTTATGTAAAAACAAAATAACAAATCCAATATTTTACTCTCTCTATATAAATTTCTTGTTCTAGTACATAAAACATAAATAATACATTTAAATATCTTCCTTGCAAAGTAAATGTGTAACATTATGTACATATACACTAACATACAATAGAACCTTCATAGCTGACCACCTCCCTCCACTGACCACCTCCTTAGGTTGACCTCATTTTCATAGACTGCACATGTACAAGTTCCTTATGTCAACCACCTCTGTATGTTGACCAGTTTGTTACAGTCCCTTGGGTGGTCAACTTACAGAGATTCTGTTTGGGAAACGTGCTATGAAGAAATACTGATAAGAAACATTAATATAAATATTTAGTTGGGTGATAGTCACATATGTAAAAAAAAAAAGCTATTAAGGACAACTGACATATAAACCACAGAATGTGAGAAAGGAGATTTACTGAATATTTTAGATTCCATAAAAAAATTAAATTTAGATTAGGCATACAACAGTCTTCCCCCTGCCCACTCCACTCCCAGGGAGGGCTCTTCCTCAACAAAAATAATTCATTTTTACTTTTTTCCTTTATATTTTTAGAAAGACTTTTAATTTAAAATTTGCTTACACATCTACAAATAAATCACCTAATCATCTACTCTTACTTTTATCAATCATGTTGCAGCATACATGAGGTGAGTAAAAGTTTCTATACATATTTAAAGGTATGATTAAAAAAAAAAAAAAAAAGACAATAGAGGTTCCCCACCCCTTTGGCCAGAAATAACCCTTTATTACTTTTTTGGATTTAGAAAAGGCTATTCACAGACAGACACAGATGAGGTAAAGAAGAAGAGAGAATACCAAGTAACAGAAATATAGGAGACCAAAAAAATCAGCCACTAAGAAATCCAAGCAAAACAAGGCTTTGGTGTGAGTATTAATGGTAGACATTATCTTCATTTCAAAGATGAAGAAATAAATCCTCTTAAAATAGGGACGTCTGTCTCATGAGGGCCATTTACAGCAGAAAACAAAAAAATCACTTGCAATTGGATCTTGTTTTAAGAGGAACATAAAAAACATATGTGCTTTGAAAATGAAGATAGAAAACATGAAACATTACTCAAAAATCCAACAACTAAAAAAATGTAAAATTTCAGATTATCATCTATATTATGGAGATATAAGAAAAGGATAAAGGAGAGAAGTTCTTCCCGTGTGTGAAGCTCGGCTTTCTCTCTGAGTAAGATGAGTAGCTGCTGTGCTGTTCTAAGCACACAGTAAAGTGCACGGACTTAAGTTTGTAACAGGGTCATCCTGCATGCTGTGCTGCGAACAGACTGGAGGGCGGGTGTAGAAAGAAGGGGCTTAGTCCAAGGATCCAGGGAACAGAAGAGTAGTCCTTGGACCAAGGTAGTAGTAATAGCAGTGGTGGTGAAGAGTGGTCAGATTTGGAGATAGAAGCATTTCCCCTGTAAGTGCCATAAACTGTTTCTGAACATCAGATGTTCAGCATGAAAATGCTCAAGAGGAATTGGTTCCCCAGTGTCTTACAATAATGCATTACATGAAAATTATGCCCCAGCCCCACTGAGCCCGGCTGATTTCTTAAATAAAAGTAACTAGTTTTAAAACTCAGGAAAATGCCAATATATAACAAACAATCATATAAAATAAATGTGCGATACCCCCGAAATAGCACCTACTAGCCACTAAACAACATGATTTGCTAAAAGATGCTTTCTGTGCAGTAATGTGAGATGGACCCTTCAAGCCTCTTCTAGTGTTAGCAACATCTTAGATGCACACCGGTGTGCCAATTTCAAATGGTCACAAGTGATTCTGATGTTCTAGCACTTGTACATGGAGTGCAACTTGAGACTTTTTCTATACCACCTTTTGCTAAGTTTTTTTTTTTTTTTATATGCACATCACCAGTAAGCATTATAGTATTAAATATTCTGCAGATGTCTCTATTTTGAAGAAAGCGCTAAGACACCCTGCTGATGAGTTGGATCACTTTGAGGCAGGAAATACAAAGCTAAAAATCAGGGAAAGGGAAAAAAGAGTTAAGGCATTAGCAAGACACTAAAATTCAGTTTGTGATATAGCAGCAAATCCAAGAAGGACAGATGCCTGAAGTGGTCTCTGTGGAACAGAATTTGGAGTCAAAATCAAACTACTGCACACAGTAAAGAAGTCAGAATGAAGATGTAGTCAGACAACAGTACCATGGGCAGTATCTCCTCAGCACAGCATCTGAGGACCCCGACCTCTGTCCTCACAAACCAACCTGGCCCTTCTTAAAGAGACAGCTCTCCAAGGCTGGCAGGTAAGGACTGACCCAGAGTGAGGCTGAGAAACAGAGTGGGTCAGGGAAACACATATTGCACAGAGTGGATATTCTTCCACTGGGGGGAGAATTACAAGGAGGAGACAAAAGGAAACAAAGAGGAAGAAGAAACAGGTAGAAGAAAAATGTGAAAAGCCAGAGAAATGAGATAAGTGAAATGGACTCCATGTCTTGTGGTATATGTGACTTGTAAACATCAAAGTGCAACACACAGCTCACAAAAAATGTTTAACTTAGTCTCCAGTTTTCACGTCTATTCTAGAAGAACCACAGCACACAGGGGCCTCCTCTTGCCTGCAGCATTCATACCTCAGAAGGGCCCTCCAAGCATCAGAGGAAACCAAATCAAGGGCCAACTCTAACCTGAGTGAAGTTTCATAATTTTTCTCTAGAAAAACAACTAAACAAATAGAGCAATTATATCAAATAAAGACATTTGAAAACTGTAACAATTTTATTTAAAGAAAACACTTCTACTATGATCTAAGAACACTGCTCAAATGACAGCATGACTTTTAGTTTTTAATGCCAGTATTTCCAGTCTAACGTATAAAATATCAAGAGTAACAATCCATTTATTGTTCTAATTTAGTTCATCAGTGATCAAAAGGCTAGGGAAAAATTAGTAGAGACATCAAACTTTGCTAATTCATATTCTTTAGCTTTTCTCTCTTTTAATTTTTAGCTATTATTTATCAATTAACTGAAGTCCACCAAGAAGAATATTAGATTTTTAAAAATAAAACAATGGGCTCAGTGCCCATAGCACAGTGGTTATAGCGCCGGCCACATACACAGAGGCTGGTGGGTTCAAACCCGGCCTGGGCCAGCTAAACAACAATGATAATTGCAACAACAACAAAAAAAATAGGCAGGCGTTGTGGCAGGTGCCTGTAGTCCCAGCTACTTGGGAGGCTGAGGCAAGAGAATCACTTAAGCCTAAGAGTTTAACGTTGCTCTGAGCTATGACGCCATTGCACTCTACCGAAGGCAACATAGTAAAACTGTCTCAAAAAAAAAAAAAAAATAAATAAAAGCAATGCAGTTTATCACCTTCACAAAAAAGATAACGTATTTGTATTTTGCTAAATTTGGCAAAAGCATTAATTAGGCTTAATCTACTATTTCATCCCCAAGGTGAATTACTTTGTTTTTTTTGTAAGAGAATTTTAATAAAGTAGTTAAGATATCTTTGCAGTGGAGAAACAAAGAGCAAATAAGGTGATATTTTTCTAATTTGATCAGTGATGGAACACAGCCAGTTGATGAACATACGATAGGAAAACACTGGTATGAAATGCTATATACACATAGATATATAAAATAGAACTATATATATATGTATATACATATATATATAGAACTCACTCTATAAATACACACATTTTATAACTCTGAGCTATACTTTCTTCTTTTTTCCTAATAATTCTCTAATATTTCCTGCCAGCTGCAAATTTCTCTCTGCTTTTTGCTTGTGCCCAGCAGTGAGGTTCAGATGACCACCTGGCAGCAGAATAGAGCCACCTGCCCGTGCTTGGCCTTGGTGAGTGAAGTGCTGGACAGCTAGGTAAGCTGCCCTCACCAGGCAAGTCGCTAATCCATCTCCACTTCCAGGTCTTCTGTCTTATTTAAAAGTGATAACAAGCTTGCTGCTTTCTAAAAAGCTCAACCTTTCAAAACTAGACCACAATGATATTGTTCCACTCCATTTCTAACCTGTCCTGTTTGAAAAGTGAAGGAAAAGCGTAGTGGAGATGCCCAGGCTGGTACACTGAAGGGATCACTCTGCTCCCGTTTCTCACCAACTCAGCACAGCGTGGCCTGCTGCTGCCTTACACCCTGCTGTGACCTTCCTTCACTGATCATCGGATCGGGGCTAAGTTTCCCTTTTTCAAAAATGTACTTTCATTCATTTAAAACCTTATATGCCAGGTATTTTTCTGACTCTTTATTATCTATAAACAAAGTTACCTGAATGAGTCAATTCTACCTCCAAATGTCTTTAAAACTTTCTTCCACTCCATGGTTCAGGCCCTCAACATTCCTTTTTATTGCAAAGCTTTTTGATTTATCCTTTCCTCACTCAAGACAGCTTCCACACTGCCACCAAAGTAACTCTTCTAAAAGCCAAATCTAACCCTGGCACCGCTGGCTGCCAGCTGACATGGAGCACAAATGCTTCAGCATGGTTCAAAAAGCCCTGTCGCCAGACCCAGTTCCCTTCTGCTCCACCCATCCACCAGGGTCCTCCACTCGGGTCCAGCTTCCTCTGCAGTGTGTTCTATTGAATTTTTACCTCCCCATATCCTAGTGATGATCAAGGGATTTTCTTGTTTAAAATATTATTTGATTCAATTTAATCCACAATTAACTCTTTCTTTATGGCAGGACTTATCAGGGTGGTGTTTATCAAACTAATTTGTCCCCAGAACTTATTTTTTATAGCTCTCCCCAAGCTAAGGTTCCTGAAACACACCCTTACTACTTTAGCTAATTAATAGACTTGCCCCTACTGCCCTATCCTGGTGCAGTTTTCTTTCACCACTTAATTTTCTCCCCTGCTTGAAGATCAGCTCCAGGAAGGCAGGAGTCTCATCAGTTTTGTTCATCACCATAGTCCCAGTGCCTTAAACAGAAACTGGAATATAATCATCACTGAAATATCTGTTGGCATTGACTGAATACTGGGCCCTTTGCCCAATAAGCCCCACTTCCCTCCACTGGGGACACTCTTAGTGACTTTCAAACCCAAGTCAAATGTCACTTCCTATGAGTAACATTCCTTTCCACTCACTCCTCAACAGAAGATCTTTTCCATCTGATTCTACAACTTATACTTTTGAATGCATTTTTACTAACATGCTTATACTTTATTATAGTTGATTATTAAAGCATTTACCATACTTTACTGTAGTTAAATAGGCACCAAAAAAATGATTCTAAGAAAGCAATTGAAACCGCTATCCAAAATAAGAATTTCTCAGTGCACATTAACAACAATATTTTGGATTAAAGGATTTAAGCTTTTAGGGGACATTAACAACTAAGGAACGGATGAGGGAAGGAAAGAGAAGGCAGAGGAGAGGAGAGAAGAGGAGGAAAGACAAATGAGAAGAGATGGGTAGGTCGGGTGCCAATGCTCATGCCTGTAATCCTAGCACTCTGTGAGGGTGAAGCAGGAGAACTGCCTGACCTCAGGAGTTCAAGACCAACCCAACCAAGCCTGAGACACCATCTCTACTAAAACAGAGAAATTAGCCAGGCTTGTGGCCGGTGCCTGTAGTCTCTGCTACTTGGGAGGCTGAGGATCACTTGAGGCCAGGAGTTTGAGGCTGATATGAGCTATGACGCCATGGCACTCTAGCTTAGGCAACAGAGTGAGACTCTGTTTTATTTTTTTTTTTTAATATTTTTCAAAATATTACTTTATAAAAAGATGTATCATATCTTCTTGACATACTACTGAAAACAGACGTAAAACTAAAAATCTGTCACTTAGAGGTTTTCCCAAGGTCTAGAGGATTAAGAAGAAAAATACTATAAATTCAGAAATAGAACCTTCAGCTAAGAAGAAATAACATTGTAAATTGATGGCAAACGCCACCAAGAAATCTGACATGTCTTAAAGTTAAGCAGACTAAAAGATCTAAAATATTTGTTTATGAACTGAAGTTAGTTATCTAAATTTCTAGGCACTAAAAGTTTGCTTCTCTAAAAAAGGAGAGGGTGCCTTTGGGAGAAGACTCTATAAAACTGATCAAGAAATAGAACTAAGCTAGGAGAATAATTTTATGACTATAGGAAGACAGGTGGAATTTCACAAAAGGGTCCTATCATAAGTGATAGTATCGGTTGCCATTAATAAAATTCCTCTATAGATATCAGTAATTTCTCTTATAATAAAAATAAATAATTATAAAAACATGCATAGCTATAAATAGAGTACTAAAATTTCTCAAGAAAGAATGTTTTCCATTTTAATATAATTTTAGTGAACTTAAGTTTTAATTAACACATTCAGCTAACAATCACATATGTTGACTTTTAAAGGGATTTTTCTTTGAATCGCCTTTCACAATGTAAGAAAGGAAGGCTATACAACCATGGCCTGCTGACACCAATCCTAATGCTTACCTTCCCATCATTTCCTTAATGTTTCTGGGATTTACCCAGAAAGACATACACAATTTGAACTACAAGACTAACAAAAGCAAAGCTAAGTGTAGTGATCAAAGTAGTACTCTCATAAATCAGAAGAGATGCTCCTGGAAATGAAATAGACACAAAGGGTTCTCTCCCCCCCAAAAAAAACCCTACTCTTAAAGGCAGTTACTATTCATAAAATAATGGACAGACTGAATACTACTATCCTTTGGTCAATACGCTTTCCCTCAGACAATCATAGGAGTTTTTAGGTAGTTTAGATGTATGTGAATATTGAGTAAGGAGTCACTGAGATTTATCTCTGCCATAAAATCCTCTTGACATAGAGTGACTTTTCAGCCTTTTAAACTGTCCCTTTTGAAAGATTTCTTCATTAAAAGGAAATTACCAGTTTTAGATTTAATATGGTCACTAACTTCTTGAGAACTTGTGGATTGTGAAAAGCAGAGGTAAATCAACCTCTCAAGAAGTAATAAGAGCATATTTTTTTCATATTCCATGGTTTTAATATCACTATTAAGCTTCTTATAAGTACCAATTAGATCTGCTTTAAAAATATGCTGAGTCAAACGTCTAAAACACATTTCCTTTCTCTAGTAAAAAAACTAAAATAAGAAAAAAAAGATAGTTTCAAGATCAGTAATACAAAATACATATTATAATACATCATTTCAATCAAACATCTTGAAAAATGAGTATCCTTATTTATACTTATGAATCAAACATATAAAATTAAGTATTGTCTGTAATGGGTCATATACGATTGTTCACCAGAAGCAAATGTTGAAAGACACTGTGGAAATAGATGCTAATCACTCTAATATTCAATAGTCTCAAGTGTTTAATAGTTACTTGTAACTGTTAATACTTAGAACAGTGATAAACAGGAATATGTGCCACATCTATGATTTTAGATTTAAAATTCTCTATAGCCACAAATAAAAAGGTAAAATTAAACAGATAAGATTACTTTCAGTAATAGTTTGTTTAACAATGTCTCCAAAAATATTGTCATTTCAAATTGAATCAATATACAAATATTATTGAGAGATTTTATAATGCTTTTTAAAAATTCTTTGAGACTTGAAACTTGGTGTATACGTCACACTTACAGCAAGTGGTACTCTGCTGCTGCCCCACGCTGGCTGGGAGTGCATATTTTACAAGAGTACTCCCAACTCTATTCCCAACAGAGCTCAGCAGCATCACATTATTAATTTGACAATGGCCATAATAGGAATATTTATCCACAGAAATCAGCTGAGAGCTAGTTTATTAACACACCACTGCCCTCAATATATCTCAATTTGGACCAGCCACATTCCAAATGCTAAAAAGTCACATGTTGCTAGTGGGTATTACATTGGACAATATAGACAGCTCATATAAAAAGAATCAGACTTCCGGAGATAGCAATGTATAACATTCAAATGTAGTTGTACAGAATTACAGCTGTACAACGTATAATATTCAAAATGTCCAGTTTTCTATAAAACATTATGATGCATAATGGTAAACACTCAGCTAACAATCACATATGTTGACTTTCTAAGGGATTTTTCTTTGAACCACCTTTCATGACATAAGAAAGGAAGGCTATATTTAGAAATCAAGTTAGATGTTCAATGATCTTTGTGATAAAGCCCAAAATATAACCATGGCCTGCTGACACCAATTTTAACGCTTAACTTCCCATCTTTTCCTTAATGTTTCTGGAATTACCAAGAAAGATGTATACAATTTGAACTACAAGACTAAGAAAAGCAAAGCTAAGTGTAGTGATCAAAGTATTATCGAAAGAAACAAAAAATGGGCCATTAAAAGGCTAAAATAACACAAACTGTCCTTCAGAAAGGACATATACTGACACTGACTAGACAGACACTTTAAATCAACTGTTCAAAGAGCTAAAGGAATCCACAGATAAAAGGTAAAGAAAATCAAGAGAGTAATGTCTTCACACATAAAAAATAGAAATAAAGAGAATCAAACTACAAAAAGGAACCAGACAGAAATTCTGGAGCTGAAAATGAAGACAAATAAATGAAAAGTTCACAAGAGGGTTTCAAGAGCAGTTTTAGCAGGAAGAAAAAATAGCAAACTTGAAGATAGGTCAAATGAAATTAAAAAGCAGGAATAAAGAAAACTTAACAGAACCAATGAGATTTGCAAGACACCAAGGTGTGTATCCATAATGGAACACTCACAAGGAATAGGGAATGGTTCTATGTACATGAAATATTCATAATAGATAAACCTACACAGATCAAAAGGACAAGATTGGTTGCCACAGACTGGGCAGCGATTGCTCAATAAGTGTGAGGTTTTGGGGGAATGACGGAAATGTTTGGAATTTGAGGTAGTAGTTGTACAGAATTACAGATGTACTAACTGCACCCAACCATACTTGACAATGGTTAATTTTATACTACATGAATTTCGCCTCAACAGAAAAAGCAACCAGATCTTTTGAAACCCTCTTACCACCTATAATTTACATTTTGTGAACTATTCTCATCTTTATTTCATATTTGCCAGTGTTTAAATAATGCATTACATATATTCCTAAATTTAGGCACATAAAAATCACTATTCACTTCACAGTAATAGTTTTCCATGGAAGAAGAAACCAAAGAACATTTCAATTGAACTGAAAATAGAACACAAAATACTACAGAGAAAGGGAACAATGCAGTGGGAGGAACTTCAGCTTCTGTGGGAGGCACAGGTGTTAACCCAGGCCTGACTGTATATCACATCTCTGGGTGTGAGCAGTTTTTTGTTTTTGATTTTTTTTTTTTTATCTTCAAACCTCAGATTTCTCATCTATAAAATGATGAGAAAAAATGAGAGACCATATTGTGGTGGGAATCAAATGAGATTCAGTGTATTAGTTTAAAGCCATCAAGACAGAGCTTGGTGTGGAGTGGGCCAAAAACATTTTAAAAATATAACTACTGTGGCTTCCAATTGTTCTGTTTCTAATGACAGAGCAATCACAGCACTCACTACTACACAATAAGAAAGAAAAATTACTAAGGAGTAAAAGCATTCAGTGTTTACAACAAAAGGGGTTAACTTTGCTGCAGTGTGTAATAATGAACTACTGGAATTTGGGGATTAAAGATGGAGGCTGAGTAACAGCATCCCTGTAACTGGGCTCGGCGAGTCTCGGTAGACAAGACTCCAGACATCTCTGGCCGGTGGGATCTGCCTATGATCATCCCTTTGAGGAGGATACAGGGAGCCAGCAAGTGACTTCTGGACCACAGGAGGAAGACAAAAACAGTGGAAAACTGGCAAGTGGCTGCGTGTGT
>CAUYPK010019670.1:0-10261 GCA_963574355.1 Loris lydekkerianus
GAAGCAAACATCACCTTGATCCCCAAACCAGGGAAAGACCCAACAAGAAAAGAAAATTATAGACCAATATCACTAATGAATATAGATGCTAATATACTCAATAAGATCCTAACAAACAGAATCCAACAACACATCAAAAAAATTATACACCATGACCAAGTCGGATTTATTCCAGGGTCTCAAGGCTGGTTCAATATACGTAAATCTATCAATGTAAGGACCATATGATTCTTTCAATTGATGCAGAAAAAGCTTTTGATAATATCCAGCATCACTTCATAATCAGAACACTTAAGAAAATTGGTATAGAAGGGACATTTCTTAAACTAATAGAGGCCATCTACAGCAAACCCACAGCCAATATCGTATTGAATGGTGTGAAATTGAAATCATTTCCACTTAGATCAGGAACCAGGCAAGGTTGCCCATTGTCTCCATTGCTCTTTAACATTGTAATGGAAGTTTTAGCCATTGCAATTAGGGAAGAAAAGGCCATCAAGGGTATCCACAGAGGGTCAGAAGAGATCAAACTTTCACTCTTCGCAGACGACATGATCGTATATCTGGAAAACACTAGGGATTCTACTATATTCTCTTATTTCTATAGCGGATTATGTACAACTAATTATAGCATATATGTAGCACCCCACAGCACTGGAAAGTCATATTTATCATTTTGTTTTCCATCCTATATGGGATATATTTGAAAGCAGGGACTACCATTCATTTTATATTGCCCCTACCACTTAATGTGGTAGCCCACATATATGCTTGCTAAACAAATGAAGAATGAATTGGTGATATGCTTTATCCTTTCCATCACTTTTTCTCCTGTATCTCTAATTGATTTGTAGCATTGGAATGTCCATTTTCCACCAGTGGTTCTTAGTCCCCAAGACTATGATTATTTTATTTTTTAATTCTCCTTCCTTTTAACAAGACTCTATGAAAGATTTTAAAGCTGTAACTTTACTACTTTTTATGTATAAAAAAGCCAATGGACTTTAAAAACATTTCATGATGACAATTTAACATATTTTCAGAGATCAGGTATTGCTGTGTTTTCTTCTCCATGTGCTGTTCTTCTTCTTCTTCTTCTTCTTCTTTTTTTTTTTTTTGGTAGTGATCTTTTCTGCTGTCCCCCCATTTTAACTTCCTGTTTGTTATTAGAATATTTCACAAAACTCCTCCTTAGCCTTCTCCTATTCTATTTCTTAGTGAGTCTTAATTTTTTTTAATGTCCTCAGGCATCCATCAATTTTTATTTTATGAGCCTGGTACCTCTTTGATGATTCTTTGGGTGAAACTTTCCTAATCAATCCTTCCTTCCTTCCTTCCTTCCTCCTTTCTTCCCTCCCTCTTTCCTTTCCTCCCTCCTTCTCTTCTTTTCATCTTGATCTTTAGCTTCTGTCATTTCTTTAGCACACTGTTTTGTCTTTTATGACTCCCTTCCTGTGTCTTTGATCTGCTTTATATTCTGTGTGACTTCCCTCCTGAGAGCACTTCACCCTCCAACCTATTTTTTGCAGACAGTTGGGTTCCATAAAGATTGAAGTCTATTATTCTCTTTCACTTTAGTCTTTCTTTGTGCCCCTCCCCATAGTCATCACACGTACCCATTTCTTCACGTGCTTTATTCCTTTTTCTCCTCTGTATAACTTTATACAGTGTCTTATAATAATGAAAGTTTCTTGCATTTCCCCATTTGTCCTGCTTGCTCATATCAGTCATTGTTTATGTTTACCCTTGCTTCATTCATTGTTTTTATTTCACTCTCCATTTCTTGCATTTTCTGGCTGTTTAGTGTCAGTATATCTTTCTTTTTAAATCCTTAAGAGAGAGCTAATTTATGAACACATTTGATACATATATGATATAGAATTATAACAAATCAATTGAATAAGAATTAAATTATTTGGCCATATTGAGAAACAGGTTAACTATTTGAAAACAAACAAACAAACAAACAAAAAAAAACTCACCTCACACCATCCACTAAAGTAAACTCCAAGTTAATTCATGAGCTAAATATAAAAAATATAAAAAATAGAAACTAAAATTGATGAAATAAAATGATAAAATGAAAGTGAATAATTAAGTGATAATAGGTTGGGGAAGAACTTACAAAACATACAGGCAATGAAGAAATCACAAATAGAAGTTCAATATATTTATATACCTAACTATTATATTTTCTAAGCACTAAAAAGCATAAAAACATCACATCAGAAAACAAGTTAGTAAAATGTTTGTGATGAATATGAGCAAGGAAGGATTAATGCTCTTAATATATAATTAACTCACAAGAAAGAAACAAGAGTGATACTAAATTGACAAAATGTATAAAAAAGACAGTTCACAAAATTTTTAATACTAAATGTAATAATTAAAGAAATGTAACTTAAACAATACTATCTATCATGTGATACTGGTATGGTATGCATACAGTGACATGAGTATTTTCACATGTTCTTGGGAAGAGTGTAAGCATTACTTCTATAAAGAAGTCTCTCTCTCTTTCTCTCCATCTCCCCCAACCAAATATATGTATACACACACACAAGGACATATAACACAGTACATAAATGAAAACATAAAATGTTTTTATGTTTACATTCTGAGAATGCATGCTAAGAAAATATCAAAATCAATAGGCAAAACAAACCCAAAGTTGCATTATTTATAGTGATATAAAGTTGAATGATTACATATCCAATAATAAGAACATGTTTATAAACATCCATAAATGGAATACAATGCAGCTATTAACAGTCGTGTTTTAAAAATACATATTACTTGGGGAGATATTAACAATATCATGATGAAGAATAAAACATGCAGATGTACAACTGAATATCCAAAATGACACAAACTAAAAATAGATATGCAAAATAGTTAAGTGAAGACATCAAAGTGTTAATGATGGTGAGAGTATAGGCAATTTTAATTGTAAGATAATTTTCTTATAGTCATGTTTTACTTACAAAATTAGGTAAATAATAAATGTTATTTTATAAATGAAAATATTTGATGCTGCTTGCTTTCCTTTTGTTGACATTCTTTCGCATATCTGCTTTACTTTGAAAATCATGAAGTGTTTTAATATTTTTAAAAAATTGAAAATGCTTTCTTATACTCATTTAGCTGTGATGTTTGACTCTGAATTTCTTATGGGGCTCTGATCCTTTTTTTCCCGGTATGCTCTCTAAAATCTATTTTTGCTGCTGATCTGAAGATTATATTCAACTAAGAATCTAAATTCTTGAAAGTATATTCCTTGGAATTATTCCAATTAAAATATTAATTGGGATACCCACTATCAATTCTTTTGTAAATACATTTGTAAATTCACAGGACAAGACCACTTTTGAAAAAGTTCTTCTATTGTCCTCCTTTATCCCTTTAAAAAGTCCTGCTTTCTTTCCTTTTTTCCTCTTTTCCCTCCCTTCCTCTCCCCTCTCCATTGTCTTTGTCTATCTTCTACTTCTCCTCTCCCCACTCATTTACTTTCTCCTCCCTGACTTTTTCCCTGGCTTCTACTACGACCAACTATACTCCTACTTCTACTTCTCTCATTCATTCTTCTCCATCTGTCTTTGTTTATGCCCGTCTTACATTTTCCTAAGTGAATTCTTTTGACTTTCCCATCACCTTTCTATACTGCATTTATCTGTCGATTCTTTAGATTGACACCCTGGACATACTGAAGTACTTATAGATCCGCATAACCTTTCCTTCCCTTAAGAAAAAAATTCATTTTTTTTAACTTGACCAGCACTTATCTTTGGGATTTGATAGTCATGTTGCTGATACATGTTCATTTTACTTTCTAGTATAACCCTTAAATACTTTTGTAATTTCATTTTACAATTTTAATTTCATAAAACATGAAATTTTTAATTTCATAAAACATTAGTGTATTTGATTATTCTTTCCTTTGTGAATCATATTACATTTATGAATGCTTTACTGAATCTTACTTTATTGATTTCTGTCCATTTAAAAAATTTATACTGTTCACATTCTATTTTATGTCTATCCTGCAATGTGTAGGAACACCTGCAAATTTTATTAGCATCCTCTCTTTTCTACTCTTGAAGTAGTAAATGAAAATATTGAATTATATTGAACTCAGAGTGGACCCCAAAAGGACTTGTTTGACACCTCCATCCAATCCAATATTGAACTGTTAGTAACAACTCTTTTAGTACTCAATTTGTTTTAACTAGTTTTGTGTCTCAAATATCCATCTATGGCACTTCTAGCTAATTTGTCTTTTTAAAATTATTTTTCCAGTCCAAATCTCCATTGATATTAACATACTAAGCATCCTGTAGAAGGAAGGATGGAATTTTGGTTTCACATGGTTTGTTTTTAACAAACTCATGCTAGATATTATGTATCTTCTTATTTCTTTGGGGTCTAAATTGATCATTATTAACAGCTTCACATATCATGTTAGCTGTTCATTGAACTGATTTAGCACTGCACTTACTGATTTGTTGCTCTCTGGAGTCATGTTTTTCTTTCTATGCTTTTCTTTCTATGGAGGCCCTGGTTATTCAAGAAACTACCAAAATATTTGTCTCATGATCTGCACAATTCATTTTCAGCTATTATAATTTCAAAGGATCACTTCCTGGCTCATAATAGTGCTAAAATGTAAAGTATCTTCTGTTCTTCCTAGTGAGAGTTCAGTGTTAAAACATTCCATTCGTTTCTTTATTTAATAAAGTTGATACTTTTGTTTTTGCTTTATATTTGGTTTTTAGACCAGATATTTATTTGGGATCATCTTTATTATCCTTCTTTGACTCCCTCTCATCACCAAAATGAAGTCTCCTAAATTCTTTTAACTGTAGAGTGGAATTGTTTTATGACCTGGGCATGGCAAAGACATTCCTAACCATGACACAAAATGGAGAGAAGAAAATATGAATGGTAACTATTTTCTTAAAATAAAAGCAAATTCTTGATGAATCACTAAAATAAAATATAAGTAATAAAATATCAAAAATTTATTTGTACTTTATATTCACAATTGGCTATTACTACTAATATGTAAAAGACTCCTACAAATCAATAAGAAAATGCAAAAAAAAAAAATTGAAACATTGTCAAAGGATCTGGATAAACATTTTATAGAAAAGGTCTTAAAATATAAAAAGATGCTTAATACTACTCATAATTAGATAATTTTATTAAGACATTTGTACTCTATACTTACGAAAGTGTGGTGAAGGGTATGTTAACTAGTTTGCTGCAAGTATTTCAAATTGTATATAAACCAGTACATTGTACCCCATAAATACATTAATGTATACAGCTATGATTTCATAAAAAAAAAAAATGATTAGAGAATTGCAATGATATTCTTTTCACCTCTTTGGCAGATATGAAAAACGTTTGATAACATTCTATTGGTGTGGTTGTGAGAAAAGAGACATTCTTACTTAGTTATTATTAATGGGATTTAATTGATATATGATATAGTCCTTATGGAGGAAAATTTATCAAATCACAGTGTGTATATCTTTAAATTTGGTCATATCTTTTCTATGAACTAATTCTGCAAATGTACTCTTACACATAAAATGACACATGTGCCATACCATTGATTATGTTAGTGTTTATAAGAAGAAATTATTGGATTAATCCCAAATTTACATCAGTAGGGAACTAAGTGAAATATAGTATGTTGATATAATAGAATACCAGAAAACTGAAGCACTTTTTAAAGGATGAAGGTCCTATTTAGGTACTGATATGAAAACATTTCTAAGACATATTACTAAATTAAAATGTCAGGGTGAAGAATGGTAATCTCTCACTGATGTAGAAGAGAGAAAGAAAACAACTAAATATATTTCTATTGACCTGTAAATGCATGACAAACTCTTCAAGGGCAAACAACAAAAGTTTTTTTAATAATAGTGGTTTCTATTTTGGGCCATGTGAATTGGGGTTAGAAGAGTGAGGGTTAAGAGGGAGATGTTTTTATTTTTTAGTATTTGAACAATGTGTATATATTGTCTATTTAACAAAATAATGTTGTAATGATATCATTGTATACATGAAAACCTTAAAAATAATTTGTTTATATGCAAATAAATGAATGAGATCAAATGTGTTATGATTTAGGAATAAAGTCTGGCATGATTTGAATGATTTAATATAGATCAGGAGTTTGTTGCTTCCAACACTGTTAAATACCAATCAAGTTAATTTTAGTGGGACTTAGTTGTCTTGACAATAAAATAGAGAAAATTCTTGACAGCCACTATGACGTGTTCTATTGATGATTTCAGAACCAATAAACATTTTCATGTTATTAAATAACACAGAATGCAGCAAATTAAATGTTGTATTATTTAAAATATAGGTTGTAAAGAAAGATTTATTCCAGTTATGTGTTGTGTTTTTCTGAGTTTAAAAGAAATGAAACTTTAAAAAGAACCTAAATGTAAAGTGATTTACATCTAGAGAAAACTCACACTGGTATAGAAACCAGAATTTGCTATTAAAAAATTATAAAAGGTTTTCCTGTTTTTACTTACCAGGAGTTACTAGAAGTAACACAGGAAAAAAAATCTATTTTCTCATATACTTCTTATTTTTTGTGAATGTGTATGAGCATGTGTATGTTTGTGTGTGTGCATAAGCACACATGCACACGTGGGCTTTTGCTTTTTTTAATACATCAAGTAGATATTTGTCTTCAATTAATTGTAGTATAATTAATTATTGGTGTAAACTACTGAGACATTTATATTTGTATTCTGGGTTTTTGTTATTTTTTTCCAAGGAAACAAAAGCATGATGGACTTAGCTATAGTTATCATTTTTCTGTGGTCCCATATCACTCATTGTCTTATTTCCCGTTAGTAAGAGTTGATTCTTCTACTGCCCACAGAAGCACCAGAAATGGTAAGAACAATTAAATCTCACTTTTTATATCATCCTTTTAGCATAAGTGGTGTGGAAAAACTGACCCCTTTTAAAGATATTGAGGCTGGAAACAGATTAACTAAGGCAAAAAGAGCTCCTCTGATGATATCTTCTGGGAAAATGTTGGTGTTTTGTATTCTGTGGAGAGGATGTTCTAGGTTGGTATGATGAGAGTCCAGCATTATACATGGAGGCATGTGGGGTTCTGGCAAAAGAGGCTATAAAATAGCATTAACATCACCTTTTTTCTTCCTTTGTGAAATGAGATTATTTTCTTATCATACTATACATAAAACAATAGAATTGAACACTTTCTTATAAGACTATGTTTTTTACTTGATTTGCTTGTTGTTTCCACAAGGTATCTCCCAGTCAAATTGTTATGTTATTGGATTATCTGATGATAAAGGCCATTAACATTCCACTCTTGAGTAGTCAACATAACAATGTTTAGTTGCCTTGCAGTAACAATTAGGGAATGAAGCATTTTACCATAATTAGGCACTATCTGAAAAAGAATTATCCACATTAAGGGCAGTTAAAAAGACTTCTTTTTTATGGTTATGGACAACTGTTAACAGAGCATTGTTTTCTAGATTAGAAAAAAATTATTGCAGTTTTAATTTGCTCATTATTGCAAACACAGAAACAACAAATGGTTCTTGATCTGAGTTTGCCCTATGTGGCTTTGGGCAAGTTTCTTAACTTTGTCTGTTCTTGTTTCATCATCTATAAGGCAATTATAACAGTCACACCACAAGAAGATACTGAGGGGTAATTAACATTTACAAAGTGCAGGCAGAATGGGGACCAAAGACCCAATTCTTGGCAGGGGAGAGCACCCCTAGAGAAAGGGAAAATTAAAAAGTAAGCTGAAGGAGCCGGAACAAAGAAAAGTCAGATAGTTTACCTTTAAGGTATCCATTGCTAAATTTATTATCTGAGCAAGTTTCTGACCTATTGGGGATATAGCTTACATCAATACCATGCTGAGTCTGTGAACGCTCTGAGGATGATAATGGCCATAAAAGAGATTATGCCAAGACCTAGATTAGATACACCTTCTAGGTCATTCCCTGCCCATTAAACAGACAAAACAGATACCCATTGTAGAGATTTTCATTTGGCTGGGGCAGAGACCAAGGGAATAGCTTGAGCCCTGAGATATGGGTAGGAAAGCTTAACATCTCTTATTACAGAGGAAAATCCTCTGTGGTGGTGATGAGAGGAAGATGCCTCTATCCCACCAATTTCTCAGAGGAGATTAACAGCATTGGTGTTTTACTCCATGGTGAACTAGTGGAGCTTAACACCACCCTAGGAATCTGTGTGTGTGACTTCAGACAGGAAGCATATCCCATACAGGTCTAAAGTTTCAGATGCTCTGAAATTGCTCAAATCCTTAGTTAATAATAATAACAATAAGAGCTGATAGCTCACTCAGAGAAACTGCTGGTGTCTTTGTGTCCTCACTCAGCTTCCCACCTGGGCACATATATTTCAATACAAGCTATGTGGAACAAAGACTGGGGTCACTCGCCAGAGCCCATGAACAGGGGAATAGGTGATGGTCCCCTTAGCTCACACCTTTGAAAATTTTATTCTGTGTCTCCTGTCTCTTTCTTTATTGTCATTCCTAACTTTATATTTCTTCAGTCAGTCAAGGCAGTTCCACAGGTCTTAGTGGATCCTGCACCTGGGACAGGACCCCAACAGCAAAGTATTTTGAGATCCTGTGGTAGAAAATATACTACAAATAAAAATGCACAATTTGCATAAGATATATTTTAATTTATTGAAATAGGCTTATTAAGACATAAAACTCATCAGTGAAAACACTTTGTTTCCTATTCTTAATTTCCCTTCATCAAAAAAGAATATTTTATGGATTTTACATGTTCGTAATATCTTTTTCATGCACTTGCATGGTGCTCTGTACTTCTGTAGTCTGTCTGGAATAAGATGACCATTTGTCTTCTATTACTATTCAATCACCCAGGAACATTACCAAAACATATATTTTTCCCATTTGTTTTTAGAAATGATGCTTCAAGGAGGACAGGATTTCCTTTTAGATACTGCATTATATGCCTAGATTGGATTCCTTGTCTGTTCCTGGCATCCTGGAGTAGGTAGGGGAAGAAGAATCAATGAGTTTCAGGACTTCAGCTGGTTGACGGGACATGATGTTCCAGAGTTAGACATGCTATCTTAGTTACAATTTGGAAAACTTGTAGTTTTTGAGAGACCTGGTTAGACTGGTGTAGTGTACACAGGAAAATTAGATGTTAGGTAGGTCAGTCAATGCTCAGATTATCATTTCATATTTCTCTTCAACTCTGCCTAAAACTGGAAGAAGATTGAGATACTAGGTTGTAAAACCTAGTAGTGGTTCAGAATAGTGATCAAGGCAGAAGTGAATTTCAATGTGAGAGTAGGGTTGGCAGGAAAGGGTGGAGAAAGAGCTAAAAATCAGAAATAAAGAAGGGAAACGGAGGAGACAAGATGGTGGACTGAAGCCAGCTTTCCACAGAGGCTCCTGTCCAGAAGGAAAGTTAAGCGATGGAAATTTAGTAAGTAACCTGGAGGTTTCATGCTGTACCAAGAGAGAAAGTTGAAGAACGCACATCAACACCACTGAAGCAAACTGAGACCACAAGGACGCAAACAAAAGGTACAAAATGCATCACCAAGTGGACAGGAGTCCTCCCTCCCCCACGAGACCAACCTAAGAGCCCCACAAACAAAAGGGCAGAAATTAAAGGCCCTCCCACTTCACTTCATGGGAGTGACCTTCTAAAACCTGTACCTACCTTCCCTACTAGGGTGCCATGGTGCTCCCATGCCAGGCATAAAACTGTATAAAACTCTAAATATCTTTCCCGGCAATCCAGCACTTCCCTCCACTCACACGAAGGTCTGGATGTCTCTTCCCCAGGAGTTCAGATTCTTGGGTGATTTATCAAGGGGAGGGGTGTGGACAGAGCCTGAGTTGTGACTGACCAGCACTGACTCTGAGGCACGTGAGAGAGGAGCACGCGGCTGAGGGGGAGTCACGCCACCGCAGCACTTCCCTGTGGCACTTCCCTGCAGCAGGGTGCACCAGCCCTCTTTGAGCAGCAATACGGCCAGCCATAAAACTGAGTGAAACTGTAGCTTCCCCATTTGAAGCGCTGAGCTCCCAGCGCTCCCTCCCCACTCTTACTCAGGGGTCGGGGGCCTGTCCCCCAGGAGTTCGGATTCTTGGGTGATTCCTCCAGGGGAGCGGACAGTCCCCAAGCTGTGACTGGACAGTGCTGGCACTGAGGCATGC
>CAUYPK010019673.1:0-21702 GCA_963574355.1 Loris lydekkerianus
CCATTTCCAGGTGGGCAAGGGACTTAAAGAGAAACTTCTCTGAAGAAGACAGATGCAAAATCTACAAACACATGAAAAAAAGCTCATCATCCTTAATCATCAGAGAAATGCAAATCAAAACTACTCTGAGATACCACCTAACCCCAATAAGAGTAGCCCACATAACAAAATCCTAAAACCAGAAATGTTGGCGTGGATGTGGAGGAAAGGGCACACTTCTGTACTGCTGGTGGGAATGCCCACTGATACGTTTTTTTTGGAAGGATGTTTGGAGAATACTTAGAGACCTAAAAATAGACCTGCCATTCGATCCTATAATTCTCTACTAGGTTTATACCCAGAAGACCAAAAGTCACAATATAACAAAGACATCCAAACCAGAATGTTTATTGCAGCCCAATTCATAATTGCTAAGTCATGGAAGAAGCCCAAGTGCCCATCGAATGGACTAGCAAATTGTGGTACATGTATACCATGGAATACTATGCATCCTTAAAGAAAGATGGAGTCTTTACCTCTTTCATGTTTACATGGATGGAGCTGGAACATATTCTCCTTAGCAAAGTATCCCAGGAATGGAAGAAAAAGTATCCAATGTACTCAGCCCTACTTGAAGCTAAACTATAGCTTTCACATGAAGGCTATAACCCAACTATACCACAAGACTATGGGAAAAGGACCAAGGAAGGGGAAGGGAGGGGGGAGGTTTGAGTGGAGGAAGGGTAATGGGTCAGGCCACATCTATGGTGCATATTTTTATCTATAATAAATAAAATAAAATAAAATAAAATAAAATAAAATAAAATAAAATAGTGGCAAAAAAAAAAAAAAAAGAAATTGGTTTCATCCCTTGGTTTTCTATTCTGTTCCATATGCCTTTATCTCTATTTTTATGCTAATAACATGTTGTTTTGATCACTGTAGACTTGTAATATAACCAGAAGGCTAGTAGAGTGATGGCTCCAGCTTTGTTTTTATTACTAAGAATTGCCTTAGCTATATGGGTTTTTTTCTGGTTCCATCCAAAACAAAGAACTATTTTTTTCCAGAATATGATGTTGGTATCTTAATGGAATTTGCATTAAATCTGAAGATTGCTTTGGGTAGTATATACATTTTAACAATGTTGATTCTTCCCAGTGAAGAGCATGGAATCTTTTTCCATTTGTTAATGTGTTCTGCTATTTCTTTTTTTAGGGTTTCATAATTGTTTTTGTAGAGATCCTTCACCTTTTTTCTTAGGTATATTCCTAAGTATTTCATTTGCTTTGAAGCTATTGTGAAGGAAATTATGTCTTTGATTCGCTTCTCAACTTGGTTATTACTGGTGTATACAAAGGCTACTTATTTGTGGACATTGATTTTATACTCGGAGATGTTACAGTATTTCTTGATCACTTCCAGGAGTCTTGTTGTTGAGTCTCTGGGTTGTCTAAGTATAAGATCATGTCGTTGGCAAGGAGTAAGAGAATTTGACCTCCTCTGCCCTTTGGATGTTCTTTATATCCTTCTCTTGCCTGATTGCATTGGCTAGAAATTCCAGAAATATGTTGAATAGTAGTGATGGACATCCTTGTCTGGTTCTAGTTCTAAGTGTAAAAGCTTTCAGTTTTGCTCCATTCAGTATAATATTAGCTGTGGGTTTGTCAGAAATGCTTCAATCATCTTAAGAAATGCACCACCTATACCTATATTCTTAAGTGTTCTTGTCAGAAAATGATGCTGAATTTTGTCAAATGCTTTTTCTGCATCTATCTAGAGGATCACATGGTCTTTGTCTTTGCTTCTATTGATATGGTGAATTACATTTATGGATTTGCATATGTTAAAACAACCTTGCATCCCTGGGATAAAGCCTACTTCATCATGATGTACAATTTCTTTAATATGTAGCTATAATCTATTTTCTGAGACTTTATTGAGTATTTTTGCATCAATATTCATTAGTGAAATTGATCTTAGTTCTCCTTTTTAGTTGGGTCCATTTCTGGTTTTGGTATCAGGTTGATGTTTGCTTCATAGAACGTCTTGGGGAAGATTCCTTCCTTCTCAGTGTTTTAGAATAAGTTGTCCAGTATAGGTACAATGTGTTCTTTGAAGGTGTGATAGAATTCTGGTGTGGCACCATCTGGCCTAAGGCTTTTTGTTGTTGTTTAGAACTCTTTTGTTTCTTCAATTTCAGAGCTTGATATTGGTCTGTTCAAGAAATGTTTTCTTTGTGGTTAAAACTAGGGAGATGGTATGAATCCAGGTACTGGTCCATTTTCTCCACATTGTCAAATCTCTGAGCATAGATTTTTTTGTAGTAGTCAGAGATAATCTCTTGTATCACTGTGGTATCTATTGTTATGTCCCCTTTTTCATTTCTGATTGAGGTTATTAGTGATCTTACCTTTTTCTTTCTAGTTAATCTGGCCAGAGGTTTATCCATTTTGTTTATCTTTTTAAAGAACCAACTTGTTTCTTTTCTTTTCTTTTTTTTCTAGACAGAGTCTTATTATGTCACCCTCAAGTAGTGTTGTGGCATCACAGCTCACAGCAACTCAAACTCTTGGGCTTCAGTGATTTTCTTGCTTCAGCCTACCAAGTAGCTAGGATTTACAGGCACCCACCACAATGCCCGGCTATTTGTTGCAGTTGCCATTGTTGTTGAGCTGGCCTGGGCTGGTGTTGAACCCACCTGTCTCGATGTAAGTGGCTGGCATCGTAACCACTATACTATGGACACCAATCTGAAGAACCAACTTTTTGTTTCATTAACTTTTTGAATGTTTCTTTTGTTTTCAATATATTTCATTTATTTATGATTTGATTTTGGTTATTTCTTTTCTTCTACTAGGTTTGGGATCAAATTGCTCTTCTTTTCCATTTTCATGAGATGCTTCATTAGGTTGTTGATGTGCTCTCTTTCTGTTTTTGAGATGTAGGCATCTAATGCAATAAATTTCCCTCTTAGGATTGGTTTTGCAGTATCCATAGGTTTTGGTAGCTTGTCACTTCATTGTTGTTAACGTTCAAGGAATTTAATAATTTCCTCTTTTATCTCCTCCTTAATCCAATTGTCATTCAGCAATAAGGTTGTTTAGTTTCCATGCCTTAGGGTGGGGATGAAAATTTTTGTTAGAGTTGAGTTCTACCTTTATTGCCTTATACTCTGAAAAGAGACAAAGTGTAATTTGAATTCCTTTAATTTTGTTGAGATTTGATTTGTGACTTAGGATATGATCTATTTTGGTGTATGGGCTGATGAGAAGAACATATATTCATTAACTTTGGGATGATATGTTCTGCATATGTGATTTAAGTCCAATTGTTATAGGGTTGCATTTAACTCTCTTGTGTCTTTAGTTTCTGTTTAGATGATCTGTTCTGTGAGAGGGGTGTTAAAGTCTCCAGCTATTGTGGTGTTGATGATATCATATTGTTCAGACCAGTTAAGGTTCATTTCATACATCTAGAAGCATTTAAGTTGGATGCATTAAATATTTAGAATTCAAATGTCCTCTTGTTGTATTGTTCCTTTGATCAGTATGAAGTGGTCATCTTAGTCTTTTTAAAATTGCTTTAAATCCACTTGTATCTGAAAATAAGATTGTGACTCCTTCTTTCTTCTGGTTTCCTTTTGCCTGAAATATTATTTTCTAACCCTTCACCTTGATTCTTATTTTGTCCTTTAAGTTTAGGTTTGTTCCTGGAAACAGCATATAGCTGGCTTGTGCCTTTTTATCCAGTCATCCAGCCTGTACCTCTTCAATAGGGAATTTAAACCATTTACATTTATTAAGATAACTTATAAGTATTGTTTTTTGTTTTTTTTTGAGACAGAGTCTCAAGCTATCACCCTGGATAGAGTGCTGTGGCAACACAGCTCACAGCAACCTCAAAGTCTTGGGCTTAAGCAATTCTCTTGACTCAGCCTCCCAATTAGCTGGGACTACAGGCGCCTGCCACAATGCCTGACTATTTTTCTATTGCAGTTGTCATTGTTGTTTTAGCTGGCCCGGGCTGGGTTTGAACCCACCATCCTCAGTGTATGTGGCCAGCACCCTAACCACTGAGCAATGGGAGCTGCCAGAGAATGGATAAGTATTGTTGGGTTGTATTCATCTTATTGTGAAAGTCTGTTGCTTAGTTTTATCCTTTGCACCATAATGGAAGCTAGGTTTTAACCTTTAGTTTCTGGGTATTTACTTTGCTGATGGTCCATTGTGATGGTTAGTGTGGAGAATAGGTCTGAGTATTTCTTGAAGAGCTGGTCTTGTGGCAAATTTCCCCAATGTTTGCATGTCAGTAAAAGATTTGATTTCTTCATTGAATTTGAAGCTTAGTTTAGCAAGATACAGAATTCTGGGCTAAAAATTGTTTTAAGAAGGTTATAGGTATATGACCACTTTCCTCTTGTTTGAAAAGTTTCATTCAAAAAGTCCTCTGTCACTCTGATGGATATGCCAGTATAGGTCAATTGGTGTTTACTCCTGGCTGCTTAAGAATTTTCTCTTTATGGGTGGCACCTGTGGCTCAATGGGTAGGGTATTGGCTCCATATACCAAGGATGGTGGGTCTGAGCCGGGCCCTGACCAAACTGCAACAAAAATAGCCAGGCATTGTGTCAGGCACCTGTAATCCCAGCTACATGGGAGGCTGAGGCAGGAGAATCACCTAAGCCCAGGAGTTGGAGGTTGCTGTGAGCTGTGATGTTACAGCACTCTACACAGTATGACAGCTTGAGACTCTGTCTCAAAAGAAAAAAAAACAGAATTTTTCTCTGTATGCTCATGGCTGGGAGCATAAAGAGAAAGCAATCTACAGATTTAATGCAATCCCTATTAAAGCACAGTTGTCATACTTTAAAGAACTTGAAAAAATATTATTTCATTTTATATGGAATCAGAGAAAACCTCGGATAGCAAATACATTACTCAGAAATAAGAACAAATCAGGAGGTATCACATACCAGACTTCAGGCTATACTATAAATCTATAGTGATCAAAACAGCATGGTACTGCACAAAAACAGAGATAGATTTATGGAACAGAATAGAGAACCAAGAGATGAACCCAGCTACTATTTGTCATTTGATCTTTGACAAGCCTATCAAAAATATTCAGTGGGGAAAGACTCCCTATTTAAGAAATGGAGCTGGGTGAACTGGCTAGCGTACTGTAGAAGACTGAAATTGGACACCCATCTTTCACCATCAATAAAAATTGATTCTCACTGGATAAAAGATTTAAATGTAAGACATGAAACTATAAAAGTACTAGAAGAGAGTGTAGGGAAAATACTTGAAGAAATCAGCCTGGGAGAATATTTTATGAGGCGGACCCCTCGGGCAATTGAAGCAACACCAAAAATCCATTACTAGGATCTGATCAAATTAAAAAGCTTTTGCACAACCAACAGCACAGTAAGTAAAGCAGACAGCCTTCAACATGGGAGAAGAATTTTGCAGGTTATGCTTCCGACAAAGGTCTGATAACTAGAGTCTACAGAGAACTCAAACTAATCAATAAGAAAGAGAATAAATAACCCCATTTCTATGTGGGCAAGAGACTTGAACAGAAACTTTTCTGATGAAGACAGACACATGGCCCACAAACACATGAAAAAATGCTCATCATCCTTAATCATCAGAGAAATGCAAATCAAAACCACTTTGAGATATCATCTAACTCTAGTAAGATTAGCCCATATCACAAAATCCCAAAACTACAGATGTTGGCATGGATGTGGAGAGAAGGGAACATTTCTACATTGCTAGTGGGAATGCAAGCTAATACAACCCTTTTGGAAAGAAGTTTGGAGAACACTCAAGGAACTAATAGTAGACCTACCATTCAATCTTGCAATTCCTCTACTAGGTATATACTCAGATGATCAAAAATTATTTTACAACAAAGACATTTGCACCAGAATGTTTATTGCAGGACATGGAAACAGCCCAAGTGCCATCGACCCATGAATGGATTAACAAATTGTGGTATCTAGCTCGGCACCTATAGCTCAAGCAGCTAAGGCGCCAGCCACATACACCAGAGCTGGCGGGTTTGAATCCAGTCTGGGCCTGCCAAACAACAATGACAACTACAACCAAAAAATAGCCGGGTGTTGTGGCAGGTGTGTGTAGTCCCAGCTACTTGGGAGGCTGAGACAAGAGAATTGCTTAAGCCCAGAAGTTGGAGGTTGCTGTGGTCTGTGATGTCATGGCACTCTACCCAGGGCAACAGCTTGAGGCTCTGTCTCAAAAAAAAGAAAAAATAAAAATAAATTGTAGTATGGACTACTATAAAGCCATAAAAAACATGGAAACTTCACATCTTTTATGTTTACCTGGATGGGGCTGGAACATATTCTTCTTAGTAAAGTATCTCATAAATGGAAAAAAAGTATCCAATGTACTCAAAACTACTTTGAAATCAATGTACAATCACCTACACATTCATATGAATGGCAAAACATAACTATAGTCCAGAAAGTAGAAAGGAAGAGGAGAGAGAGTGGGGAGGGAAGGGGAGATATGGGAGGAGG
Organism: Loris lydekkerianus; assembly: GCA_963574355.1. NCBI lineage: Eukaryota > Metazoa > Chordata > Mammalia > Primates > Lorisidae > Loris > Loris lydekkerianus. The sequence continues at coordinate 6,530 of CAUYPK010019673.1, forward strand.
GAGGGCATTTGGGGGATCTCACGTAATGTGCATGATGCAATGGTACACTTCAAAACAATTAAGAAATGAGTGTAATTGTGATGGACGTGTTATTTAGTTCAATGTAAGCATTTCACATTGTATATCAAAGCAGTACCCTGAACCCTATAAATGCATCAATGTACAAAGTTATGATTTAACAAAAAAAAATAATAATAATACTAAAAACTAAAAAAAAAAGAATTTTCTCTTTCATCTTGACTTTGACAGGTTCATTACAAAGTGTCTTGGCGATGCTCTGTTTGTGTTGAGTCAACCTGGGGTTCAATATTCCTCTAAAAGGAGTGTGTCAGAATTTTTGGTGATACTTAGGAAATTTTCTTTTCTTCTTTTTTTTTTGAGACAGAGTCTCTCAAGCTGTCACCCTGGGCACAGTGCCATGGTGTCATCATAGCTCACAGCAGCCTTCAACTCTTGGGCTCAAGAGATCCTCTTGCCTCAGTTTTTTGTATTTTTAGTAGAGATGGTCTCATGCTTGCTCAGGCTGGTCTCAAACTTGTGAGCTCAGGCAATCTGCCTGCTTTGGCCTCTCAGAGTGCTAGGATTACAGGCATGAGCCACTGCGCTCAGCTAGAAATTTTCATTTATAATATCCTCTAATAGGGCTTCCATTCCTTTGGAATGTTCTTCTTCCCCTTCAGGAATTCCTATAATTCATATGTTTGAATACTTTGTGAGATCCCATAATTCTCTAAGTGAATGCTCTGCTTTTTCCCCTCTTCTTTTTTGCCTCTTCAAATGCCTGGGATAACTTAAGAGCCTTATCTTCCAGATCTGAGATGCTTTCTTCTCCACAGTATAACCTGTTATTGATACTTTCTACTGCATCCTTAAGTTCCCTGATTGACTCCTTCAAATCTTTATGCCCTGATATATCTTTTTAAATTTCTTCATGTCTTTCATTCATTATGCTTGTCAGTGTTTGTATTTCCTTTTGGTTATTTTCCACTTTCCCTTCAATGCCCTTCATTATTTTTGCTGTCCATATTTTAAGGCTTGGCACCCATAGCACAGTGGTTATGGCACCAGCCATATACACTGAGGGTAGCAGGTTTGAACCCAGCCTGGGCCAGTTAAACAACAATGACAACTGCAACAAAAAATAGCCGGGTGTTGTGGCAGGTGCCTGTAGTCCCAGCTACTTGGGAGGCCGAGGCAAGAGAATTGCTCGGGCCCAAGAGTTTGAGGTTGCTGTGAGCTGTGACACCAAGGCACTCTACCAAGGACAACATAGTGAGACTCTGTCTCCAAAAATAAATAAATAAATAAATAAATAAATAAATAAACAAACAAACAAACAAAGGCAGTGCCTGTGGCTCAAAGGAATAGGGTGCCAGCCCCATATGCCAGACGTGGCGAGTTCAAACCAGCCTTGGCCAGAAACTGCAAAAAAAAATAAATAAAAATAAATAAATAAATACATTTTTTACATTCCCTGTCATTTGCATAATTTATTTATAGATATAATCCTGTGATAGCTGCCTCATGATCCCTTAGGAGGTATTGATCTGTTCTGGTTTTTCTTGCTGCCAAAATTTTTCTCTTGGTTCCTCCTTGTGTGTGTTTTCTTCTTCTTCTTTTTTTTTTTTTGGTAGAGACAGAGTCTCACTTTATGGCCCTTGGTAGAGTGCCGTGGCATCACACAGCTCACAGCAACCTCCAGCTCCTGGGCTTAGGTGATTCTCTTGCCTCAGCCTCCCGAGCAGCTAGGACTATAGGTGCCCACCACAACACCCAGCTATTTTTTTGTTGCAGTTTGGCCTGGGCCAGGTTCAAACCCGCCACCCTTGGCATATGGGACCAGTGCCCTACTCACTGAGCCACAGGCACTGCCCGTGTGTTTTCTTCTTGTTCACTTTTTTCTGTCATTTCTTCCTTCTTCCTAAATTAACTTGTCTCTGTGCTTAGGTATTGACGTGTCCTTTTGGTATAGGGTCTAAAAGAAGAGAAGAGGAAAAAGCAAGAATGGAGGAAAAGAAAAAGAGAAAGGAAAAAAAGGGAGAGGAAAGAAAAAGATTAAAAGAAAAAAAGATACAAGAAGAACAGAGACAGGAGTAACCCACACCCACAATTCCAGGACTCTGAGGGGCCATGCTTGGTGGATCCCTAAAGATCAGGAGCTCCTGAGCAAAAGCAAGGCCCCTCCCCCCAAATATATTAAAAAGTACCTCCCCCAAATATATAAAAAAACCCAGCAGTGTATCACAGTGAGGACCTACCAATAGCATCCTTCCAAAGGCCAATGGTAGGAGGACACCCTAGAACAGGTGCTCAAGGCCTCCTTGAGCCAGGCCAATGCAATGATGACACCCCAGCTCAGGGGTCAGAGTGAGGCTCAGTCTCATAAATAGAATACAGAATGAAATAGAATAAAACAGATTGGAAAAAAGAAAAATATTAATAATGATGAAAATATATAAATAAAATTAAAAATTAAATTATGTAAGATGTAAAAAAAAAAGAGAGAGATATCTTAGTTGTTTGAGAAATTAATGTGAGAAAGACAAGAAAAGTAGAAAAGGGTGGTGCTTGTGGCTCAAAGGAGTAGGGCACTGGCCCCATATGCCAGAGGTGGTGGGTTCAAACCCAGCCCTGGCCAAAAACTGCAAAAAAAGAGAGAAAAAAGGAGAGAAATAGAAAATAAAGAAAGAATAAAAGGGGCAGAAAATAGCAGCAAAAATGGAGCCCTTCTTACTGAAGAAAGCAAAAATGAAAAAAAAAAAGAAAAAAAAACAAATCAATCAAACAAAAACTAAGGAAAAATATATGCTGTAATATATTTCTCGGACACCAGGTGGTGCTCTGGGGTTAGGAGACACAAAACATGCAGGCTGATTCTGCTGTATAAGATGGGGGCCAGAATCCACTATCTAGTTGCTGAGGAGACTTGGTCCTATCTCCCTGATTTATTTGCCCTCGGTGGGTACTTGGTTGCTTTGCTAGCACTTAATCCTGCAATATTGGGAGCCTGAAGTTCTTGCCAGACTACTTAGGAGACACACTTCAACCTTCTGATCAGTGCCCCTTGGCCACAAAGTGGCTTTTGCAGGGGAGCGAGAGCTACCTAAGTCACTCCAAGGGTGGTGTCCTAAGCTCAGCAGGTGTACCAGAACCAGCCATGTGCTAAGCTCCTGCAGGCTGTTCCTCCTGGGAAGTCCTCCTACAATGGCAGCACCCTGGTGGTTCAATCTCAGCTACTGCGTGCTGTTCAGATTCACTTGCTTGCTGAAGCCCTCTCAAGGCTGAGGACTTAAGTCCAAAAAAACTGCAGGACAGGACTTCCAGTCTCTAGCCCTCCACTTGCACCCAGACACTCATCTTCTGTGTTGGTGGTCTTTTACTGCTCCTGACCACCTTGCTGGCTCCTGGAATCCCTACTTTACTGTGCCCCTGGAATGATGTTTCTGGACAGAACTCCCCAGGTACAGGTGGCTGGAGTCCTCTCTCTCTAGTCTCAACACCTGTGGTTGCTAAGGAGATATCTCTAGTCTGCCATCTTGCTCTGCCTCTCAAATAAATATGGTCCCTAGCAGGTTGTTGAACTGAGTACCTGAACTCTTTGCTGGATGTTGGCAGAAAGCTGGCCTCAACCCCTTGCCTCACAGTCCTCTCCAACATGGCAGCTTGCTTCATTAAAGCATGCAGGCAGAAGAGGCAATATTTTGCTAGTAAGACAAAAGTCACCATCTTATATAACCTACTCACAGACGTGATATCCCATCACATTTGCTACATGTATTCTGTTGGTTAGAAGTAAATCACTAGGTCAAATCAATACACAAGGGCATGAATACCAGGAGGCAGGAATCATTGGGGGCTGTGCCAAATCACTGCCTCTAATTTGAGATTATCCTTCTGAGAACATTACTGTTTTCATGCTTTTTGCCTTTGTGGAGTTGGTAGGCTCCTTAATGCTGTGGAGCTTTGTCATAAATTTGTCCCCATCTGCAGGTAACTCCTCCTTTGGCTTTCCAGCACTGCTAAGGATTATTTTGGTTTTTATAATTCCAGTAAGATTTTTTTTGGGGGGGGTGTGGTGGTGGTGGAGAAAAGTAAACAACTATGTTCAACCTATCATCTTCAACTGAAATTTATCTCTTTTTGCACTGTGCTTTAAATTAAAAAAAAAAAAACTGTCAAAATATACATTTTCCTTATTAAGAACACTATAAGTAGGACAAGTAAAAACCTCTAGCATATATTGAGCAGGTATATTCCCCAATTTACAGATGAGAGAACTAAGGCTCACAGAAGTACTTCTTACATGAAATTAGAAAATAATCATCATGTTAGAGGTAAAGAAGTAACTATTTTGCATATACAAGCCCCGTGCTGATTCTGATTGTTTTCAAACTCTTTTTGAGAGGATGAAGAGCCAGTATGTCAACAAAAATAGTCTTGAGGGTAAAAGCCTCCTCAAGCCAAATTCTGTCAGCAAGTAAGCTGTTCCAGGTAGTAAGCTAGACAGATTCCTTAAGACATACCTTGGTTGCGGTATTATTCAGAATCTTCTTAGTTATTGGTAATTGTAACTCAGACATTTAAGTAAATGTACAGAATTAACTTTTCTTAAAATAATCTAAAGGAAAAAACATTGTACAAAGAAAGCATTCCGGGACATGACTGTCTATGTCATTTACATTGTGAAGACTGCTCTTGGATCTCTCCACATTACGTCTTTGGCATCTTGTCCTAAAGTGATTCTGTTCACCCAAATTCCTACTTTAGAATTCTAAAGTTTAAGAAGTTACCATATTGGCTTGGCACCCATAGCACAGTGGATATGCTGCTAGCCACATACACCAAGGATGGCGGGTTCAAACCCAGCCCAGGCCTGCTAAGCAACAACGACAACTACAACAAAAAATAGCTGGGTGTTGTGGCGGCCGCCTGTAGTCCCAGCTAGTTGGGAGGCTGAGGCAAGAGAATTGCTTAAGTCCAAGAGTTTGAGGTTGCTGTGAGCTGTGATGCTACAGCACTCTGAGAGCAACATAGTGAGACTCTGTCTCAAAAAAAAAAAAAAAAAAGAAAAAGAAAAAGAAAAAATGAAGTTACCATATTGTAAAGACCCATTACCTTATCAATAGACAACAATCTACTTTAAATCTGGTAACAACAACTAGCAAACATCTCAACCTGACACTTTTATCTTCATTGTTTTTCTCTGCTAACTGTACAGGACTTAACAGAGCAGAAAAAGGGCAGTTAAGGCCACATGGCCTTTTAGACACAAGACATTCCTTGTGATGTTTATTGAAAGTTGTGGGGAGGGACATATTTTTTTCTAAGAGAAGGCAGTTTATGTACTCCTATAAATTAGCTATCAGACAATGAGATAAAGTTTCTTGTAGACATTTTCTAATCTAGAATGGTTTCTCAAATTTGATTTTTTATTTTTTTTGAGACAGAGTCTCACTTTGTTGCCTTCAGTAGAGTGCTTTGACATCACAGCTCACAGCAACCTCAAACTCTTGGGCTCAAGTGATTCTCTTGCTTCACCAAGTAGCTGGGACTACAAGCACCTGCCAGAACAACTGACTATTTTTTTTGTTGCAGTTGTCATTGTTTAGCAGGCCCAGGCGAGGTTGGAACCCGCCTGCCTCAGTGTATGTGGCTGGTGCCCTACCCACTGAGCCCTAAATTTGATTCTTGAGTTTTAACTCAATATTCTCTTTTTTTTTTTGAGACAGAGCCTCAAGCTGTCACCTTGGGTACAGTGCCGTGACATCATAGCTCACAGCAACCTCCACCTCCTGGGCTCAAGTTACTCTCCTGCCTCCGCCTCCCAAGTAGCTGGAACTACAGGCGCTCAACACAACGCCCGGCTAGTTTTTGGTTGCAGCCGTCATTGTTGTTTGGCGGGCCCCTGGCTGGATTCAAACCCACCAACCAGCTCAGGTGTATATGGCTGGAGCCTTAGCGGCTTGAGCCACAGGCGCTGAGCCTCTCTTATCTTCTTATAAACAATTTAACCTATAATGAATGTCTAAGAAACTAATATACATTTTAATTTCTCTTTTTTTTGAGACAGAGTCTCACTTTGTTGCCCCTGGTAAAGTGCCATGGTGTCATAGTTCAAAGCAACCTCAAACTCTTAGGCTCAAGTGATTCTCTTGCCTCAGGCCTCCCAAGTAGCTGGGACTATAGATGCCCACCACAACACCAGCTGTTTTTAGAGATGTGATCTCACTTTAGCTCAGAGCTGGTCTCAAACTCGTGAGCTCAGGCAGTCTGCCCTCCTTGGCCTCCCAGAGTGCCAGGATTGCAGGTGCCACCGCACCTGTCCCTAGTTTTTTTCTTGTTTCCTATAATCAGAATGTATTCACCATTTATTTTGGGGAGACTTGAAGAGAGATTCTGCTTAGAGTTCCAAGTCGGATTATTAGTCTTTTTTGAGGAGATCTGGATACCCCAGTGTTAATTAGCAGTTAATATTTATGGGTAGTGTTGTTTCCATAATGGGAGAAAATTATTAAATTAATACATCATATTTAATATCAATTTGGTACTTCAACCAAATATAGTCACGTGCTACAGAACATTTTGGTCATTGACAGTCTGCATATACAATAAGATTATAATACTGTATTTTACTGTACCTTTTCTATGTTCCCATATGTTTAGATACACACATATTTACCATTGTGTTACAAATGCCTACAGTATTCAGTACAGGAACATGCTATACAGGAGCAACAGGCTATACCATACAGCCTAGGTATGTAGGCTATAGACTTTAAATACATTGTGATATTCACATGACAAAATCACCAAACAATGCATCTCTCAGACTATACCCCATCCTTCAGTGACATATGACTGTACTTGCAACATTCTTATTTTTAGAAGTGGCTGTCACCTTCTTGGCTTGCTGTCTACTTCTATCCCTAACAAGAATGTAGGCCCATATTAAGACAGAATTCTGTTTTTTTTTCATCTTTTATATTCTATTTACTCACTTAATTGTAAGCTGAGAACAAGTTTTGATCATAACTTTAACCTTTACATTAGAACTAAATCATAGAGAAAAAATATTTTTTCATTAATTTTTACCAGATGTATCCACAAGTGTGATTTATTTTTAGTTATGTAATTTTAAAAACACGTTGATGTAGATTTTTCAAAAAGGACAACCCTGAAATTAATGAAAATGGTCATTAAAAGGTTTCTAGGTTTTGCTTCTTTATAAAAATCAGTACTTAGCATTTCACAGTGAAGAGGTCCTAAGTTTCCCATAACAACATGACATTATATAAAAATAGAAGACATAGACATCTTTAAATCTTTAATCCTTTGATTAAGCAGCAAGCATATCACTCTTCCAGGCCAAACACTGCTTAAACGAAAAGAAAAATAAAGACGTGCAAAATATTTACAAAATATGCAAAGCACACAATAAAGACATCTCACTATATACATGTGTCATATTACTAACGAAGCTAAGATTTTTCTACTGTGTGCTCTAATGTATGTAAATCAAATTACAGCACATCCCTCAGATGCAGCACCTTGGCCCAGGTCTGGGATAGAACAGATTTTATATGAATCACAACATACTGAACAGCTGGACAGATGCTGATGCTGACCAACTTGACATCCCACATACTATGTACTGAAGGTCTATTGACAAGAGACAAGACAATAAAAACTGTAAAGATATAGTATGCACATATGCAAGACAATCTAAGTGCTTTTAAAAAATGCTTTAGATATTTTCTTTTAAGATATATCTGTCACCCGTGGCTTTTAGAGAAAAAAAATAAGTATACATTCTTGAATATTAAGAACTTCTAATCAGTTAAGTTTTATCTGGTTATAATCCAGGGGAAAAACTATTTAAGATGATCCAATGAGAAAAAGGACTCAAGCTGGAAAAAAGAGTTTATGACAGAACTTAGGGTTTTTAGGGAAAGTGGTCCAAAGGTAAAAATTAAAATTAATCAATAAATTTAAATGTATAACTCTTTAATGGCATAGAGCCAATGGAAGGGACTATTTTTTTCTTATATTTTGGGAATACATGACCTTTCAAAACATAAATTAGGACTTTAGATGTTATTTCATGAAGTAGCTCTAAACGTGTTAAGAATGTGAATGTGCAAACATTTAGCTTTATATTCCACTAGTATATAGCATTCTAAGTGATCTGTCCCTTTGCACAAATCATGATTCCAATATGAAATCATTGTTATCAAAAATATTAGTAACACATTGAAATACTATCACTTGTAAAATATTCTTTGTAAGTGCTTAATGATTATGTGTTGAATTAAGCCTTGAAATGTCTTTTTGTTTCTTTATAAAAAGGGTGGTCTCAGCATTTTTAGTTAACAGCACAATTGTAACAATATACTGGTACATCTTTAGATAACACAGGACGAATTCTTATATTTATTTTTATGAAGTAATGTTGATGATTTAATCCTAAACCAATCCCACGAGTACAGGTTGGCTGCAAGGAATACACAAATGTATCCAAATAGTACAATAGAGATTTATCAAGAAAACATCCTTCATATCAAATGCAGACCATATTATTAAGAAATGGGCAATTTTAAGTTCATAAACTAAACACAAAAAGGGTATTGTAAATAAATGCATCCATTACCACCATCTCTACATAACTGACAAAATATAATTTTTTCTAAAGTCCCCAAGTGTAGGCAACTACTATTAAAAGTTAAAAGCTGATAGCATTTAGAAACATAAATTTTTTTTTGAAATTAACTTCATTTTCAAGAAACTTAAAGATATTACATTTCAACAAATCAAGTCCTCATTTATATGTAAAATTATTATCCCAATCCTCTCATTACTGATAGATGACAGGTCAATGACCTATAAACAAGGACTTCACACTAGGACCCTAAATTGTATGCTAAAGGGTTAGTAGGTTAGTACATTCTTTGTGGTTTCATATAATTGCTTTGCAATTGATTAAATTGCTTTCTTTTAAAGGAATGCATTTAAATTCCTTTAGGAAAAAAAGCAACATTTTTTGAAAAAAGGGATATGTAGCTATAATTTCTTAAATATGCATAAAATGGACATACGTCAAAATTTGAAATGCAGGCTATTTATTCTTGCACTCCTAACATAGGAAAATGTTTTTTAAAAAATTAAAGAAAAAAAGCCAAACATCCTTAACTTAAGAAACTTAAGTTTTCACAATTCTTAAGTCAATATTCTTATACTAAGAGCCTTGACTACAAAGAGGCAAGAACACAAAAAGCCTCAATGAAATAAATACAGTAAAAACAACCAAAAAAAACTCCTTGGTATATAGAATACTTAAATTTTTTTTTTCTTTTATGAGATCACATTACTGAATGTATATTCTAGTAAGGAGGCTAATTAGAGGCTTTTTGTTGTATAGGGAACTGAAAAATTTCTTAGACATCCACTTATACTAGTCCACTGCCACAGAACTAGTTTGCAGCCTCAGTATCTAGGAAGGATTTTTTCCTCTTTTGCATCAGTCAGATGAGCATTGGTATAGTGATGGGGTGAAAAGTTACTGCAGCTCTGTCCAATTTAATTTTTAGTGCAGAGAGGACTGTGAATCTGTCTGAATTCCAATAAGTGATGGTGGCTGTTGACCACCAACCGTGGACAACACTGGTCTTGGGTTTAGACGGGGTGGCATGGAATTAGCAGGGCGAATGAGAGGTGGTGGAGGCTGATTTAAAGTTGGCCGGGGCTGGATGAACCGAGCCTGCTGCTGGAGTGGTGGAGGCTGCCGATGAAGAGCAGGGGCAGCAGGCAGAGTTGGACGAAGAAGTGGTGGAGGCTGGTTCAGAGTGGCAATGGGGGCTGTTGGTGTTGGAGTGGATGACGGGGCAGGAGGTGAAGGACCCAGAGTCCGCGGAGCCTGTGGGGTCTGTGCCTAGAGGTGAGGAAAACAAAAATACATGTATGAGATGTAAGTCCTAATGAATTTAATAAAAAATAGTTTGGCCTGTCACAGAAAAAAACAAAGCAAATCAAAACAAAACAAAAACATAACACCAGTGTTTATTGGAAGCACAAGCTTCTTTTATTTTAAAGAAAACAAAAACAAAAAATCAAAAACCAATGAGGCTACCAAACAGGCATCTTTATTTGTAAACAGCTTAACACTGGAAATAAAAATAAGACTATGAAAGAACAATACACTCTCCATTCTTCTAGGATCAGAACTTAGCATGTCATTATGACTGAAGAGTCACAAGAGATGCACCACTGAGTAAGTGTATTGTCAACCTTTCATGCTCATTCAGCTAGCCCTCTGACAAATTAACCTTACAGAACACCACACAAAATGGTGCTTCCTCAACTCATATTAGCTCAAATTCCATACACAAACACACCTCCTCTTCTTCATCAGTGCTCTTCCCTGATGGCACATTAGAAGCACTTTTTGTCTCCTCCCCTAAAGTAGAAGCATCACCATTAGAAGCCTGGGTTCCTTGTTCTGCTTCCCACTCCTGCAATACCTCCTCTAAGTTAAACCGACGCCTGTAGTTTACAAAGAAGTTCTTCACTTGGCCAACAGTCTTGTTGCCAATTACATCTGCAATAGCTTGAAAATCTTTACCATATTTGCGGACACCTGGAAGGCAAAGTAAATAATACACCTGTGAAGGATCAATAAGGAGAGCTGTGTGTACTATACATCATGCACACACAAAAGATACCAGCAATGAAAATCCTTTCTGATAAACTCTGGTCATTTCTCAATTCTGAGATAGAGGCTAAGATATCAGGGTCACAGATGAAAACTATCAATTATGTCATTTCATCGAGCCAGCCACTTGCCTTCAACTGAACAATCAGAAACTTACCATTTTTTACATACTCAGTTATTTTCTCCAATCCTCTCTTGAACTCTCAAATATAGTCCATTTATTGTAAAGCATTGAATTCTTTGTTCCATCCTCAATTCCACATTCATTTATTTCCCTAGTAGCCAGTCACCTAAATTTGAGCAACATCGTTTGTAAACAAAACTGGATGGGAATGAACCATCAGTCTTATCCCCTCAATGGACTGAGTGAGTAGCAGGGTTCCCCCATTATGAAAAGCAATATAATTTTTGGTCTTAATACTAACTTCAACACGAATGCTTGCCTATCCCACCAGGGTACCAACAAATAGAAATGATGTAAGATAAACATATTAATAGGTATAAAAAGCAGAAGAATCATCAAAAGCTGATGCATTAAAAAAAGAAAAGGTATTTTTCTGAGTCCATTGGATTTTAACTCATTTAATAGTTCTCAAGATTCTAAGTATGAAGGATTTTAGTTAAATAATAAAGTAATAGAAATGACTATTTAAATAGCCCTTGCACTCATCATTACAACCTTAAAATTAAGAAGGGTTGTATATGTTATTTGAGAACCTAACTTTTCGTTAAGGAAGTTTCATTATAATAAATAATAATAATTGATTTATGAAGTTGAGATAGCCAATTAGGCTACAGAATTTTAAATGGATAATAATTTATGGATAATTTATAAATGGATAATAATCCCTTCTTAAGGGATACTAAAACAAGTTCACAGATTCACTCTGAAAGAGATGCACTTAACTTAAAACATAAAAGCTGACAAAAATTGATTCTATAATTTGATAACTGCTCTTTAAAATGTCAGAAAACAGCCATCTGTACATAATCACAGATAAGAAAATAGTATATAGATATGTTAATACCCAGCAGGCATACTAGACATACTCTTATTGATATCAATTGATATGAAATATTCAATTATCTTAAAGCACCACCATCATAATATGACAGAATTCTCCTTTAAAATTCTACTCTTATTTTAAACTGATAATTAGCAATAATCATCTCTAGCTACATTAAACCAGCGGGGCTTGACTCTGAGAGGAATTCCTTCATCTTAGAGCATTTTGAGCAGGAAGTCTGACGTTATTATCCCATAACTATATCCCATTTTTAATGTAGAGTCTTGGGTTTGTAAGCCATGCTCATTTGCTCTGTTCTCAAAGGAAAAGACATATGCATGACAATAAAGTAATTAGTGACAGGCATTATTTATGTTTTATCAATATAAATGAATTTATATTCTAATTAAATCTATGATTGACTTCCAATTTGTCTTCTATAGTTAAGTATGAATTCTAATGGTTACTAGATTCTACCAAACATGTATTTGGCAATAAGAATCCAAGGTTACTTCACAGCAGGAGCTGCTGTCCCACATTCAAGTACTCCTCCATTATACTACTTAAAACAGGAACTTTTAAAAGGCTGAGTTTTTGTGCCACTTCTAAATCCTAAAGCTGAGAGTGCTGCGCTAACATAGTATCCTGCCAGCATACTAATTTTCATAAGAGATATTTAATGTACACTTTAGCAATGCCCAAACCTACATGAGTTTAGAAATAAAAATCTTAAGTCTAGGATTAGATTGCATTCCTAGCAAGAAGTCACATTAAGACTAAATTTTGACTCCAAGTCTAGGGATATCATAACCCTCAGAATACCTATTTGTTTTGCAAAATATATTCCAAAACCGTAAGTTGTTTCCAAGTCTAATTCCATTGTGTGACTGTCCCTCCTTCTTCTGACTCGTCTTTTGAGAATAATTTTAATTTTTCCTTTCTCAGTGGACTTTACCTTGTCACCAATATCGTCACATTTGCAAAATTCTGAAAGCTTAACCAGCTTTGCAAAATTCAAATCTACTTCCTGTAAGAGCTTTAGTTTTTCTAGAAACTTTGAATATCTAATACTTTACCCAAGTCTCCCAGTTTTGTTCATTAACTCATATATGCTAGTCTAAAATCTTAGGGCTCAGATCACACTGCAGACTTCTGTAGTTTGACTGGGGTTACCAATCAGTGTCCTGAGAATTAAGTATGTCCATATACATGTGTATTAATTCTTTCAGTCTACAGCAGGGGTGGCGAAAATGCGGCTCTCGAGCCGCATGCAGCTCCAACAAGGTAACAAAAAACACCTGACTGAGCATGTTATATTATGTGTTTAATATATTATTGTTAAAATTATATGCTTTTGTGTGAGTGTTTGTCTGTTTTGGCAGGTCACTGCGTGATGTGGCTCTCTGACTCTCACAGTTTAAAATTTTTGCTCTTTGTGTTGAACTTGTTCGCCACCCCTGCATTAGGTATTCTAGGATGTGCAAGAAGCCCAGAACAGCTGAAATTGGTACCGTGATTCCAGAATCATCGAGGCTGCTATCTAAAAACAATGCTGGAGCTAGAGTCCAACCCCAGGTCCCCATGGCCGGCTGCTGCTGAGGGCAACCCAGAGCCCAGAACCACTTATCTTGCCCCAGTGATGGTGAGAGTTAGAAACTGAGTTCAACAAGCAAGCCTGAAGCCTGGGGCTTCAGTGTGGTACTGAAGTGTGTCTAAAAGCCTAAAGCAAATCAAGCCTGAAGCCTGGTACTGAAGTGTGTCTAAAAGCCTAGGCTGTGTGTACTAACCTGTCATTTGGCGACATGGGCTTCTGCCCAGTGATGAGTTTAACTGTGGCTGGCCAGTATTGGTATCCAAGACAAGCTCTCCACTCATTTCCCTCTCCTTCAACAAAATGGTATCTCTCTCCATGCTCTGCTGCCTGGAGTTAGGAAAAGAGTGGTGTGAAAAATATAAAGTGTTCTTCCTACTTATTTCAACTCAACTTTTCTTATTATTGTCCTATAGCTAGGTATTATGTCCTCTCGTGTGATTACATTAGTTCTTTGGAAGGTATTTTTTACACATGAAATTGTTGCAGAGAGTCCTACTCTGACATCTTGCTCTACCTCTCCCTAGCTTCAACTTTCTTTATGTTAGTGAGGTAAATCTCTCTGCCTAGTAGAGAAAACTTATTGTATATGATATAATCACATACAGTTCTTGATTCATCAATTTTGGACAACATTTGTTGATTTTTCTGTTAAGATTGTTAGATATTTTTTCTCTTAAAAATTCATCATGGGATTGAAAAATTCATAAAAGATTAATAAAGAATATTTTTAAAGAAATAAATTTTAAAAGGCCCCTTTCTTACCAAACTCAGGCTCCTTTGAGCTCTCTTCTCAATAAGGTCTCAACTTTAACCCACAAGAACGCTAAACTCTCAGAACAAACAATTTCACTCTTCTTGACATTAACACACTTGAATACACTCTAACATGGTCCCTAACAGCTTAAGGATGTGTGCCTAAGATTATTCAATCCCATGTGAGAAACAGGAAGGCTACCTGAAGAATTTATTGCTTATTACAGCTAACAGCTAAGGATAGAGAGTCTGTCTCCCAGTTTCTGTGGTAAGGTAGGAGCCTAACTTTCAAAAGTGTAAATTAGGTGGAGAGCAAGATGGCAGCTGAGCAATAGCTTCCCTGCATCTGGGCACCATGAGTCTGGGGAGAAAAGACTTCAGGCATCTCTGGCTGGTGGGATTTTCCTATAATCATCCCTTTGAGGATACAGGGAGTCAGCAAGAGACTTCTGGACCCCAAGAAGAGGACAAAAACAGTGGAAAACTGGCAAGTGGTCACGTGTGTTGGATCGGTCTAATCCCGCTGGCAGCTGTAAGTACAGCAGCAGTGGGAATGCAAACTGGAAAGGCTGTACTGTGAACTGTTTTGTTGTTTTTGGACTTGACATTCAGTTGAACTGCCTTGGGGAGAGTTTGAGCAGGAGTGTGGAGAAATTTGGGTGTTGTCTAGGGCTCCAGACTGAGCCACAGAATCAGACAGAGCTAATAGTGTATGGCTGTGGGCCACGGGATCGCAGAGCAAGGATCCGGTAGAAGCTAGTAACATAGTGACTGAGCAGCCTAAAAGCGGGGACTGAGATGCCTTACAGCCTTAACCCTTAGGGGCAGAGTGAGACCAGTTTTGGCACACTGGGTAAGTGGATAGCAACTTCGGCAGTGATCTCAGTGACAAGCACTTTCCTGGAAAACCTTCTGCTTAGCCAAGTTTAGAAGTTTAAAGTGCCTTTTAAGAAGTCTGAAGAGAAGGGGGGAGAAGATGGCGGACTGAAGCCAGCTTTTCACAGAGGCTCCCGTCCAGAAGGAGAGTTAAAGGATGGAAATTTAGTAAGTAACCTGGAGGATTCTAGCTATACCAGGAGAGAAGGTTGGAGATCGCACATCAACACCACTGAGG
>CAUYPK010019675.1:0-11297 GCA_963574355.1 Loris lydekkerianus
AAATACAGTAATGTTTCAGGATATAAAATCAATGTCCACAAGTCAGTAGCCTTTGTATATGCCAATAACAGTCAAGATGAGAAGCTAATTAAGGACACAACTCCCTTCACCATAGTTTCAAAGAAAATGAAATACCTAGGAGTATACCTAACAAAGGAGGTGAAGGACCTCTAAAAAGAAAATTATGAAATCCTCAGAAAGGAAATAGCAGAGGATATTAACAAATGGAAGAACACTCCATGCTCATGGATGGGAAGAATCAACATTGTTAAAATGTCTATACTTCCCAAAGCAATCTACCTATTCAATGCCACTCCTATCAAAATACCAACATCGTACTTTCAAGATTTGGAAAAAATGATTCTGCATTTTGTATGGAACCAGAAAAAACCCTGTATAGCTAAGGCAGTTCTTAGTAATAAAAATAAAGCTGGGGGCATCACCATACCAGATTTTAGGCTATACTACAAAGCCATAGTGGTCAAGACAGCATGGTACTGGCACAAAAACAGAGACATAGACACTTGGAATCGAACAGAAAACCAAGAAATGAAACTAAAATCTTATAACCACCTAATCTTTGATAAACCAAACAAGAACAAACCTAGGGGGAAAGACTCTCTATTCAATAAATGGTGTTGGGAGAACTGGATATCTACATGTAAAAGACTGAAACTGGACCTTTCCCCACTCACAAAAATTAATTCAAGATGGATAAAGCACTTCAATTTCAGGCATGAAACAATAAAAATCCTCAAAGAAAGCATAGGAAAAACACTGGAAGATACTGGCCTGGGGAAAGACTTCAAGAAGACGACTGCCATGGCAATTGCAACAACAACAAAAATAAACAAATGGGACTTCACGAAACTGAAAAGCTTCTGTTCAGCCAAGGAGACAACAACCAAAGCAAAGAGACAACCTACACAATGGGAAAGGATATTTGCATGTTTTGAATCAGACAAAAGCTTAATAACTAGGATCTATAGAGAACTCAAATTAATCCACATGGAAAAAGCCAACAATCTCATATATCAATGGGCAAGAGACATGAATAGAACCTTCTCTAAAGATGACAGACGAATGGCCAACAAACATATGAAAAAATGTTCATCATCTCTATATGTTAGAGAAATGCAAATCAACCTTGAGATACCATCTAACCCCAGTGAGAATGGCCCACATCACAAAATCTCAAAACTGCAGATGCTGGTGTGGATGTGGAGAGAAGGGAACACTTTTCCACTGCTGGTGGGACTGCAAACTAGTACAACCTTTCTGGAAGGAAGTATGGAGAAACCTCAAAGCACTCAAGCTAGACCTCCCATTTGATCCTGCAATCCCATTACTGGGCATCTACCCAGAAGGAAAAAAATCCTTCTATCATAAGAACACTTGTACTAGACTGTTTATTGCAGCTCAATTTACAATCGCCAAAATGTGGAAGCAGCCTAAATGCCCACCAACCCAGGAATAGATTAACAAGCTGTGGTATATGTATACCATGGAATACTATTCAGCCATTTAAAAAAATGGAGACTTTACATCCTTCGTATTAACCTGGATGGAAGTGGAAGACATTATTCTTAGTAAAGCATCACAAGAATGGGGAAGCATGAATCCTATGTACTCAATTTTGATATGAGGACAATTAATGACAATTAAGGTTATGGGGGGGGAGGAAAAGCAGAAAGAGGGACGGAGGGAGGGGGTGGGGCCTTGGTGTGTGCCACACTTTCTGGGGGCAAGAGATGATTGCAAGAGGGACTTTACCTAACAATTGCGATCAGGGTAACCTGGTGTATTGTACGCTCAATGAATCCCCAACAATTAAAAAAAAAAAAGCACTGCTTAAAAATGGAAAATGACAACAAACAACAACAACAACAAAAAAAAAAATTAGCCACCTGTCAAATTGAGTGAGGAGTTCCACTATTCTCTTACTTTATATTGTTAATTAAAAATTGATATAAGACGTATGTAGTAGGATTAAATAGGCATAGATTTACAGGGACTGAATCCGTTACATGTTGCAATATCCAGCTCTTAGCTCAACCCTAGCACACCACAAGCACTCAGTAAACATACCTTGAAGAAATAAATGAATATTGAATGGATAATGTTCAAGGCAAGCATGAACTCTCTTATAGTTGTAAAAATTTTACTACTATTTTGTTACAACATTTTACTACTATTTTGTTACAAATAGTAACATAGTCGAATATTTTGATCTTACAAATAACCAAAGGGGAGATAACGAGAAAGCTTTTCTGTTCCAAGATCAGGTAGCAGAATCAAATCTAAAAGGGACACGGCAATCATACAAGAGCTCTCAGGCAAGTTAACTTGCTGAAAATGAAGTGGGAGCCTTTCTTGTGTGGATGCTACCATCACATTTGATACAGTTTTATATTCAAAGTTTTCTCTGATGTAGGAAATTTGTGAAGATTTGCTCCTGTGCTTTTCTTTATAGGCAAAACTGGTTCTTTATAGATGATCCTTTTTGAAACTGGATACTTTTGTGGGTCATTTCATACAAGTTATACTTATGAGAGGAAAAAAACACCCTGTGGTACATTGTTTTTCTTTATGCTGATATAACAAAACACATGGACTGGGTAATTTACAAAGAACAGATATTTATTTCTTGTAATCCTGGAGGTTGGAAAGTCCAAAGTCAAGGTGCCAGCAAGTTCCCTGTCTGCTGAGGTCTGGTCTCTGCTTTCAAGAGGGTGCCTGGAGTGTGGTGTCACTGCAGGGCAGGAGGTGGGAGGACAGAGGGGCTGATCATCTCATCAGCTGTCAGAGGGGCTGCTCTTTTAGAAGGGTGCTTAATCCCCACGGAGGAGGAGACTTCAGGAATCACCTCTCCATGGCCACGCCTCCCGATACTGTTGCTCTGGGGATTGTTTCACCATGAATTCTGGAAGAAAAAACCAAAAATATTCAAAGCACAGCATTGATTAAACACATGTTTATATCTACTTTTTACTGAAACCTTATAAGAAAACAGTGAGAATTGAAAAGGGTAGACTTCGTGAGGGAAATGTACAAACTGTCAGAAATGAACAAAGTGGTTAGAGTATGATAAATATAAGGATGAGTGTAGCTAACTTATAAAATGTAATGTCTACAAGAGATGCTCATAAGAAGCAAGGGACTCATCCCACAGAGTCCCAGAGGGACTCCAGAATTGAAGGCACCAAACCTCTCCTTAGAAGTAATTTTAATTGGCCACTCTGAATATTGACAGGAGTGAGTGAGGCAGGCCCTGAAGTTAGAATTGGTGGCAAGTGTTACAAAAGAGCAGTCAGTCCTTAATTTCCCACTCCAGTACAGGCAGGGGGGGATGGGGGAGGGGGAGATGGGCCCTCCCATGCCTGGAAAATTTAAAACAGAGTCTCTAGTCTCAGGAACACAAAATGCAGAGGATGAAAAAGAGGAGGTACTGGGAGAAATTTGGGAGGTTTGGATTGGAGAAAGGAATAAGAGTTTCAACCGTATCTTCTGTTTTATTTTTTAAAAAGTAATAATGGGAAAATAGAAGAATTTTAACATTTGATACACCATATTTATCTGTACTTTTGTGTTTGAAAAATGCTATAATCTAAATTTATGTGACACAGAAACCTCTGTTGTGTCTCAAGGCATACTAAATATGGAAGGGATTATAGGAATCTAAATGTTGTAACCTCTCCATAACTTTAGTTATGGAAAGAATGAGATTAGGCAAGGGGTTAAAAATGACATACATACAATTAATTTATTATTAATTAAATTTATTAATAATTTTGAAATAAACAGATGTTTTCATACACTATAACTCTAAACTTCATCTCAATGCTTCAAAAGACTTTATTGTTACTCAAGAATAATTATGCACCCTTCCCCATATTCTTGTACTGAGATTGGGTTATAGCCTTCATATGAAAGCTATAAATTAGTTTCATATTAGGGCTGGGGCAAGGGAGGGGAACGGAGGGGGAGGAAGGTGGAGGGAGGGTGATTGGTGGGTCCACACCTACGGTGCATCTTGGAAGGGTGCAGGTGAAGTTTACTAAATGTAGAGTATAAGGGTTTGAACACAATAATTAAGAAAATGCCATGAAGGCTATGTTAACCAATTTGGTGAAAATATTTCAGACTGTATATGGAATCATCATATTGTACCTCATGATTGCATTATTGTACACAGCTATGATTTAATAAAAAAAAAAAAAAAGAATAATTATGCAGGAGCCACCAGGTATTTTCTTCCTCCTCTAGACCAGACTGCACCCACTTTTTATCTATCTTGTTACCTACTAAAAGAATGGATCATATGCCCTATGTTCCAGTAATCAAAAATATTAATTTTGGGTAATGATTAGAATAGATGAAACTCATCTCATCACCCCTTCCTGAATTTTGGGTAATGATTAGAATAAATGAAACTCATCTCATCACCTCCAAATGTGCTATCTCATTTTATTCTGTATTAGAAAAAGTGATAGAGAAATCTTGTTGTTGTTATTATTATTATTATTATTATTATTATTTTTGAGACAGAGTCTCACTGTCACCCTGGGTAGAGTGCTGTGGCCTCCTAGATCACAGCAACCCAAAACTCCTGTGCTGAAGTGATCCTCTTGCTTCAGCCTCCCAGTAGCTGAGATTACAGGCACCTGCCACAATGCCCCATTATTTTTTTCTCTTTAAGAGACAGGGTCTTGCTCTTGCTCAGGCTGGTCTCAAACTCCTGAGCTCACACAATCCACCCACCTCAGTCTTCCACAGTGCTAGGATTACAGGCACAAGCCACTGCACCCAGCCAGAAATCTTGAATATTTAAAAAAATTGATTGCTCAGTGGGTCTACAGTCATTTCAATCTTTTCAAAACCTTTCTTGATTAATTACCAGAGAATATTTTTTTTGAAATCTTTTGGGTATAAAATAGAGAATAATCAATTAAAGAAATTTTGAGGGTGGCACTCGTAGCCTGTATGTGGGCAGGGCGCTGGCCACTTACACCCAGGCTGGCGAGTTTGAACCCGGCCTGGGGCAGCTAAACAACAATAACAACTGCAACAAAGAAATAGCCTGGTGTTGTGGTGTGCACCTGTAGTCCCAGCTATTTGAGAGGCTAAGGCAAGAGGATCACTTAAGCCCAGGAGGTTGCTATGAGTTGTGACGCCACAGCACTCTACCAAGGATGACATAGTGAGACTCTGTCTGAAAAAAAAAAAAAAAAGAAGGAAAAAAAGAAATTTTGAATTCAGTATGTTCCAATTTGGAGAATAAAAAGTAAACTTCATTGATTCTAAATATGATAGAGTTTTTTGTACCATGAGTCAGATTTTGTGAGATGACTTGCAAAATACAGACCCACATGCTGGGTCTGCAGATGCTGTGTGGACACTCATCTTCATCTAGCTAATGTCAAATGTCTTTCCATTTGGTCCACTCTGTCTTAGATCTGCTGCAAGTACATAATGCTGGCTACAGAAAATGCTTTCTGTACAAGTACATTCAAATCCACATTATTTATAGTAGCAAAATATTGAAGTAACATAAATGTACAATTTATGTAATGGCTTAGCAAACTCATGGAATTTTAAAATAGCCATAAAAAGTGATTTTCCTGAAGTGTTTATATTAGCAAAGTGAAAAATATCATTATATTACACTAAGAAAAATAGGAAGAAAATTAATAGTCTTTGCAGTTTAAATATAGCTTAAAAACTTAAGAATTGCTATCTGCCTGCATGTTTTAGTGCTTTAAATTGAATTGTTTGGTACTTTAAACAGTATGAAGAGTTCACTGAACTGTAAGAGGTTGATTTTTTTTTTTTTTACCTCCACTAGAAGGGAAAGATAGATCTATCAAGAAAATTGGATATTTAGAAATGGCTCTGATGTTTATTTGACCTAAGTCAAAATGGACAGTGTTCTGTTTCTCTTAATGTTTGCACTTTAAATGCCTCACAGAGATACTTCGTGACTGAATCTCAAACTTGCAAGTGGCACAGCTGCTGCCAGACAGCTACAGACAGCTGTATAATAATTTCAGAAGATGCTAACCAAAGATGTCGACTGTGGAAGGATGTGGCTATCATTCACTGGGAAAATTAATAGGAAAGAACATGACAAAGGGGGAAATCAGCTGTTGCACCAAAGAAGGATTTAAATGCTAACTGTTAAAGACAGCATGGCTTTGCCACACACAGCCCCGAGGTCTACCCATGCCTGACTTCTGTCAGCCTAGCAATTTGCTCAGCTATTTTGGGAAGGAATTTCCACAGAGCTGGCATGTCTTCAACCCCCGAGGTTTCCTCTGACTGACTGATCAACAGGTGTTGAAAAAGCCTGGTGCAGAAATATCAGAGACCTACTTTGCTCATTTGACTTCTATAATTGTGACTGTAGTTTTGTTTGAATATATTGTTTATGAATTAGGAAGCCTTTCTGTGGGATAAAAACTAAACAGATTATTTACCGGATTTTTAGGTAATTACTTTTCCATAAAACAGCATGAACATTAGTTAATACCATCTACTATTTATGATTTATAAATTAAATATTGTAGTAATAATTATGTAACAGGAACCTGAATTAATATGATATAGAATGAACTTTTTTTTTTTTAGAGACAGAGTCTCACTATGTCACCCTTGGTAGAGTGCTATGGCGTCACTACTCACAGCAACCTCCAACTCCTGGGCTTAGGCAATTCTCTTGCCTCAGCCTCCTGAGTAGTTGGGACTACAGGCACCTGCCACAACACCCATTTTTTTGTTGCAGTTTGGCCAGGGCCGGATTTGAACCCACCACCCTCAGTATATGGGCGCTCTACCCACTGAGTCACAGGCGCCACCCTAGAATGAACTTTTTAAAGAAATGTTTTTGGCATTACAGTCCTAAGAATACAATCAGCCCTTTGTGTCCTCAGGTTCTGCATCCAAGTATTCAACCAACAGTGGGTCAAAAATATTTAGAATTAAACCTCAAAATATGATACAACAATAAAAATAAAACAAATAGGAAATAGAGTGTGACAATTATTTATGTAGCATTTATATTCTGTATTTTAAGTAATCTACAGGTAATTTAAAGCATATGGGAAGATGTGCATAGGTTATATGGAAATACTATGCCGATTTATATAAAGAACTTGAGCACCTGGGGGCCCCTAAAACCAATCCCCTTCAGATACTGAGGAACAATAGTCATCACTTTTTTGTAAGAATAGATTAACAAAATGAAGTGGGTTTAAGGCTGGGTTAGCCACCCGCACCCAACTCCAGACAAGCCTGGTGTACGTGAAGAGCTGGACTCTGACTTACTTTGAACACAGGGTACCTACTCAGTCATCATGAAGTGAGCTCCCCAGAGCCAAAAGTTTCCACAGAAGTCTTCACCTGCCTCACCCACCCCCTAGGGAGTTGTCAGAGGACTGGCCTCAAAATAGGAACAATCAAGCTCCACCCTTCCAGGCATTGGAGGAGATGAGCTCAGGACAGAAGGGGTCTCATCCAAGGTCACAAAGCTGCCATGTGTCAGCTGGATTAAAAAGTGGCCCCATCCTCTTCGTGTAACTAAGCCAGCCTAGTCTGGGGAAATGCTGTCAGTGGGGGCCAGAGTCTCTGAAAGCACCACAGAAATGGGTGCAGATGAGTAGAGAGCTCCTCTCCTCCTAGTTAAAGACAAAAATTATCATTCACTAGTGAAGTGTCTCAAGAACGGAAGAAAAAGTATTCCATGTACTCAGTCCTACTATGAAACTAATTTATGGCTTTCACATGAAATCTATAACCCAGTTATAACCTAACAATAGGGGGAAGAGGGAAAGGGCAGAGAGGGAGGGAGGAGATGGGCGGAGGGAGGGTGATTGGTGGGATTACACCTGCAGTGCATTTTACAAGGGTATATGTGAAACTTAGTAAATGTAGAATGTAAATGTCTTAACACAGTAACTAAGAAAATGCCAGGAAGGCTATGTTAACCAGTGTGATGAAAATGTGTCAAGCGGTCTATAAAACCAGTGTATGGTGCCCCCACGATCGCATTAATGTACACAGCTATGATTTAATAATAATAAAAACAAAAGATCATTCACTTTGGTCAGTGGTGCCCAGTAAACAAGTTTAGCAGATGAGTGAGAAGGAAAGAGAATGAGACTCAGCATCCAGGAGCTCCAGCGACCTCAGAGGACACTGTTCTGTCTCAGGCCACTCTGAGGAACTGAGAGCTTCCAGTGGGATCCAGGTAGATCACTGATGCCTGTGGCTGGCCAGAAAAGGTGACTAGGGGAAACGGGTGGGTTTATATCCTGGTAGTCACCCTGCATGTGGACACTGCATAATGACAGAAATGCAGTTAAGAAGAAAAAGGGAGGAGCCATATCCCCTGAGCTTTTCTGAGAAACCAAAGAGGTGTGCAGCTGGAGAGGCAGGGTGGCTTGCATGACAAAGGGTGATGGGTCAAAGGGACCCAGACTTTGGTCAGAGGGAGCACCAGGGGAAGAAGGAAGAAAACAAGAAATGGCTTTTGGAGAGTTCATTAATTCAGGTCAAGAGAAGGAGCCTGGAAGAAGTTATAAGTGATGAAAGACAAGAGTCTTGCCATATGAGCTAAGAACCAGCAGGATCATGAAGGGGTGAGCATGTTGGTGGTAGGGAAGCCCCCACACAGGGCAAGGGGGCTGGAATGCAATCAGTGAGTGCCCCACCGAAAGGAATAAGGTCTGTTGTCCCAGCAACCCAAGATCATGCCTAAAAGGAAGTCTGTGTCATCTGGTCTCCTATGCCAGTAACTGATGCTATCCCACGGAGGAGGCCAGGCCTGGAGCAGTGGCCAGCTCAGGCTGGACTGCTCAGATGCCATTTACCCAGGGCTCAGCTCCATGCGCACCACCAGGTCTCTTACCGCAGCCCAGGGACCATGGGACAGTCCATCCTGGGAAGAGCTGAGGACTTGTAGTATGTACCCCATCCCCCATTGTGCTCGAGGCCCGGTACCCATCAGAGTCACCTCAGATGACAGTGCTAGGGGTTATAAGCCATCTGTGAAGAGTTAACTCTCATGTCATACACCAATATAAATTCAAGTGCTAAATATAAAAAACAAAACTATAGCCATGATAAAATAGGTACTGAAGGAGTTTTCTATCCATAAAGGTAGAAAAAAGAAAATATAAAGGAACAGTGTGATAAATTTGATTATCACTAAAAGCCCCTGACTTTCATGCTAAGAAAATTTATCAATTAAGGAAGGAAAAGGCAAATAACAAAATAAAGGGAAGTCTTGGCAAGATATGTTCTTGCAATAGTAAGAAAAAGAATGCTTGAATAGACTTGGTGGCTCACGCCTGGAATCCCAGCACTTTGGGAGGCTTAGGCAGCTGGATTGCCTGAGCTCAGGAGTTTGAGATCAGCCTGAGCAAGAGTGAGAGCCCATCTCCACTAAAAATAGAAAAATTACCCAAGTGTGGTGGAGGGCACCTGTAGTCCCTCCACCACACTGGACCACAAAGTCCAGCTACTTGAGAGCCTGAGACAGCAGGATCATTTGAGCCCAAGAGTTTGAGGTTGCTCTGAGCTATGATGATGCTACCCCAGAGTAACAGAGTAAGACTCTGTCTCAAAAAAAAAAAAAAAAAATTATAAAATGAATACGTGAAATAGCATACAGTCAGCTCTCCACATCTGCGGGTTCTGTACTTGTGGGCTCAACCAACTATGGATCAAAAGTATTTGAGAAAAAAACAATCTACTGAACAAATACAGACTTTGTCTTGTCACTGTTCTCTAAAGAACACAGTATAGCAACTATTTACATAGCATTTATACTGTGTTAGGTACTGTAAGTAATCTAGAGATAACTTAAAGGTTATATGCAAATACTACACTATTTTATTTAAGGGACTTGAATATCCCTGTATTTTGGCATCCGTGGAGGTCCTAGAATCAGTCCTTCATGGAGACCAAGGGACATCTACATACACGTATTAACTATCTTGACTTTTTTTTACAGAAACTGTCAATAAACAATGTTCATATCAATACTAGAGAAAAAACAAAATACACATATATAAAGTATTAAATAGATTGTCAAACACATAGGAATATAATGTTATACTATTTTTATACTAAATTTCATTTCTTGATTTTTTCCCCTTTAAAATATATTCCAAACTAAAGGAACATGTGTACATGAATGGCTCAAATTTTCAATAAAAAAAAATTCAAGTAAGACCAAGATTTTCCAACCCGTTTCCTGTGACATGCCTTCTTATTGTATTCAGAGTCTAAGTCGAAGTCCTTATTTTGATCTCTGTGGTCTGTGCCTTATATTTTCCCACTCTTTCCTGGTCTTTCAGCTTCAGGCACCCAGACCTCTCTACTGGTCCTCACACCTGTGTGGCTTCCTCCGCTGTCCACCACCCCACAAGAGAGCTTTGGTCTCTACGAGAAAAAAGAATGGTAGGACTGCTCATTCCTTTCACATCTTAGGTCAATGTTTTTCAACCTTTCTTATCTCACCGCACACTTGAACCATAGATAAACCTCTACAGCACGCTTAAATTATGTTGATGAAACAAAAAAAGTGTAAAAAAATGAATATACTTATTGTGCTTTGACTTTCTTTTGAAAATAATTTAATTAATTATCTTTAAAATTTTTCATGGCACACCTAAGATCCTTTTAGGGCACAGTGGTGTGCTATGGCACCCCGGTTGAAAATCACTGTCTTAGGTCAACTCACTTTCTTAGGCTATTCTCTGTCTAAAATGTAATCTTATTTCCGCATCAGCATTAGATATCTCCTCTCTCCTGTGTATTTTTCTCTTATATGTTACCTCTGTCTTTACTTCTCTTGTTATTGTTTACATTCCTCACCGGAAAGTAAGCTCTGAAGGAAGGAACTTTAGCATTTTGTTTACTATTGATTATCACTGCATAAAAAGTGCCTGGGACATAGTAGGCCCTTAATAAATACATGTTTAGTGAGTGCCTAGAAAATACAAATGCTAGTGGGTTGCCATCACTATTGCCACAAGGCTGCTAAGACCTGTATCTGCCTCATACCTCAAGAAAGGGCATGCTACCATTCACGCTTCTCAGGGTTTACTAAAGATAATAATAATGGTGAAAAACCAGGAGGGGGCAAAAAAGATTAGAAAGATGGCAGCTGAGTAACAGCTTCCCTGTAACTGGGCCTGGCGAATCTGGGGAGACAAGACTCCAGACATCTCTGGCCGGTGGGACCTGCCTACAATCATCCCTTTGAGGACACAGAGAGCCAGCAAGGGACTTCT
>CAUYPK010019678.1:0-57365 GCA_963574355.1 Loris lydekkerianus
CTGTGCCTTGTGAAGCCAATTTGTCGCTTTCAGGGATCTCTATAAGATGAATATTGGTTTTCTTTGAATTATCTCAGAGCTGTCTGAGAGAGTGATCTGTTTTTGCCCTCCATTTCTCTTCCTCTTTGAGAGTTTGGGAGCATTCAAAAGCTTTGTCTTCAATGTCAGGAACCCTTTCTTCTGCTTGCTCCATTCTGTTACTGAGGGATTCTACTATGTATCTGAGATCTTTGAGAGATGCAACTTCTTGTCTCAATGTGTCAAAATCTTTGGTCATTTGGTCTTTGAATTTGTTAAACTCTTGAGTTATATTTTGGGTTACTGCTTGGAGTTCTAATTCAATCTTATTTGCTATCCAGATTCTGAGTTCGATTTCTGACATCTCCGGTATTTGTTTGTGCATGGGATCTTGTGCTGTGTCTGCACCATTGATCCATGGTGGAGTTGATCTACTCTGACTATTCATATTGCCAGAGTTTTTCTGTTGATTTTGCCTCATGATTGTTTTTCACCGTTGCCTCTGGCCGTCCTCAGAGTTGGGGAGATGTCTCTCCAAGAATAGACCCCAGTGGGGTCACTCTGTTTTTGCTGAATCTTTGTAGGGAGTGACCCTGTGTAGTTCCTCTGGGGCTGCTCGAGCTAGGGAGTTCTAGTTGTGGATGCACCTCCGGTGTGTGACACACCTGGATCCAGCAAAAGGACGGGTGGTGGTGCACATGGTTCTGGGAGTGCTTCGTGCCCAGTGACTTTTGCACAGAAAGCTCAAGACTCCAGCAGTCTCTGGCCAGGAGAAGAGCTCTGCACAGAGGCAGGGAGGGCTCCAGAGGGCACGTGGCTATCAGAGTCCCTGGCCAGATAAGCGGTCTAGTGTGGAGGCTGGGAGGACACAGGGTTGTGCAGCTCCCGCAGTTCCAAGTCAGGGCATGCGGAGGCCAGGTGGGTGCAGGTTGGGGGTCGGGGGTCATGGCACAGCTCTTATGGAAGTCCGGGTAGTGCCAAGCTTAGGAGTTTGAGGTTGCTATGAGCTGTGACGTCATGGCACTCTACTCAGGGCAACAGCCTGTGGCTCCAGTGTGCCAAAACCTGCTCACTCTGCTCCTAAGGATTAAAGCTGTAAGGCAACTCAGTCCCTGCATTTAGGCTGCTCAGTCACTAGGTTACTAGGTCCTGCCCGCTCTTTGCTCTGGGACTCTAAGGGCGGAGCTTGCCTGGGCAGTTTTCTCACAATGGCTTCCTGCACCCAGCTCAGTGTCTCAGTCTTGGGCCCCAGACAAAGCCCAAAGTTCTCTGCACTCCTGCTCAAGCTCTCCCCAAGACAATTCAACTGAGTGCCAAGTCCAAAAACACCAGAACAGTTCACAGGTAAGGCCTTTCTGGTTTGCAGTGTCGCTGCTGCTGTACTTACAGCTGTGGGCGGGATTAGACCAATCGAACACACACAATTACTTGCCAGTTTTCCACGGTTTTCCCAATACTGCCCATGGCAGAACTGAGTAGTGTTAAGAGTGACTGTGTGTCCACAAAGGTGAAAATATTTACTAGCTGGTCTTCTAGTGAATGTTTGCTGACTCCTGCTGTAGGGGAAGGACAGAAGTAGAAGATGGGACATGAGAAAGAGATAAAATAGGGTTAGCCCGTGAGGGCGATCAGTTAAGGTGCTGGAAGAGGATAATGTGTTCTTGTGTCATCTTAGTGGTTCCTCTGAGAGACAAAGTCACAGGTTAGTCGGGGGGTGGTGGTGTAGTATTTTCCTCAGAGGAAAATAAAGAGAGATATTGAAAATTTATTTTTTAGAATTTTGGGTAGATTCTCTCAGTGAGAAACATAGTTTGAAGTGGAGACAATACTAGATTTCTCAATTGGCCAGGTATGGGGACACCTGTGGGTGCCCAGGTTTTCGAAAGTAATAGCATGTATGCAGGTGGTTTGAGAGGGTTGGTGATCTAGCAGGATGAGGATGGAATGTCGTGCCTTGGGATGATCCTGGGGGAACTCCTATTCCTCCACACGACTTCCCCAAGGGGAAAGCACACTTCTGCCCCCTTTTCCAGGGGGAAGCTGCATGGCAGTGAACTCTTCTGGTTTCTTTCCCTCCTTATATCCACCTGGACCACCTTACCAGTGGTAGGGCTACTTTACTTTGCTTTCAAAACTAGATACAGTCTCAACTCTGGTTTTCTTTCTCTCTTGCTTATCTCATAGATCACTGAGAGGGGCAGTGGGAATTCTGCTTCCTACCTGCAGGGGGTGAGCATATCTGCATCAGGCCCTGTTTTAGCATGCTTTCTAAAGGCAACTGCGGGAACAGATCATTCTCTCCATTCCTCTGACTCCATCTGTGAGACAGGCTTTATTCTGGTTGGGTATACAAAGTCAGATTTGCAGATCTAACTCTCCCCACAGGTAAGACCCAAAGTGCATGTTTGCAGAGAGGTAGGCCCCCGTAGTTTTAGTAGGGATCCCTGCATTTTGTGGGATAGTAGACACTTACTTGACTCAGTAATAAAGATGATACTCATTTGATTCCTTATGTCTGGTTTCAGCTGGTTATGAGAAGATGGATGGTTGGCATTCCATGACCTTCAACATCCATGATCATAGGTCTTCGGAGAAACTGTAAACATTGTGATACACTTTGGGTTCCTTCAGAAAAATGATCAACAGAGTTTGTGCTCAGTAAGCATGAGGAGAACTTTAATGAAACGGAGGAAGCAAGAACCTATCCAGATGTCTAGTATCTTCATCTTCTGTAACTAAAGCTGCTGACTTTCATTCCATAGCCTGTGATAGCTCCAGTAATGCAGAGTAACTTCAGAGCTTGGGATGGAGAAAGTAGATATTTTCCAAACTCATTTCAGGCTTCATGGAGTTATCCTATCTTAGCTGTGTTGATAACATCATGCTATAAGACCTTATCTTTTCTTCTTTCTCACTGTAAACAGACCTTGGTATATAACTCTAAAATTGATTTGGCTTCATGTTTCTTCAATTTTTCATGCTTCCAAAGATGTTTTTCCTTTTTTTGCAAACACTTCTATACTTTCTCTACCTTTGATTTACTTCCCATGTCCAGTCCTTTCTTTTATTAATCGACCCCACTAGAAGCTCTTATATCTATCAGCAATAATTCTCAGCTTTACAAAAATTATTCTGAATTTGATTTGTATATATCAGAATTTAAAGTACAGGCTTCAGAGGTTCTATAGGAATTATCTCTCTCTCCACCTCATAGTGTTAATGTCAGGATTAAATAAAAGAATCCCACATCATTCCTGCCAGAGAATATGCATTGACTACTATTATTAATACTGTCTATGTGATATCAAGAAAGGCAAATATTAAAACCTGGAAAAATAAATATATATTTTTTATTTCAGATTAATATGAGAGTATGAATGTTTAGGTTACACTGTTGTCATTTCTAAGGTAAAGTTCAAGTTGTAGTTGAGCAGTTCACCTGGGGGTAGGCAGCGTATTCTTACATTGTACACATTAGGTGAGAACTTCCCAGTTCTCCACCCTCATCCCTTTGTCCCTTTCCCTCCTCCCCCTCACTTGAATATACAAGTGTTTTTCTTTCCTTTGGGCATATAATTGTTTATATATTGGCTTCCTATTAGATTGAGTACATTGGATATGTTTATTTTTGTAATTAAAAAGAGAGTAGAGATCTCAATGTATCTCCATACTTAATTTTCAGCTCCAATTATGCTATTGACAATGGACTAAGATCATGTTTCATCATAAACATAGAATGTCAGGGCTGGAAAGGCCAGAGGAGACCCTCAGACATAATTTCATTTTCCATATGTGCAAACTAAGATTGAGATTGTCCAATTGCTTCCCAAGATTTCCTGGCTCATTTCATTATTCACAGATGCAAAACATCTTGATGAAATCTGGATGTTTAAAAAATCGGGGCATTTATTTGGTCTCTATAGATTTTTGGAAGGATGTTTTCACTTTTAATTTGCATGTTAAATTCCCTGCAGCCAAAGCCTTTATTTTCTTCAACAAAGAGCTGTGAGCTAGCTAAAAACAGAGAGTTTGGAGTTGAAAAATTGGCTTTGAGTATCATGTTATCAGTAGAGTGCCTCAAACTATGGAACTGATTCTTAGAGTAAATCATTACTAATGGTTTTCCCATTGGGGGTTGCCGGATTCTGATAAAGATGACTCAGGAGCCCGCAGTCACTAACTCATCCATGATTAAATGCTGCTTGTGAAAATGGTGGATGGCTTTTTAGCTCTGACCAATTGAATGCTTACCGTATTCTGGGAAAGTTGTATTTTGCTTAGGTTTTACTTAAGCTGTTCACTTCCATGTCACAGCCTATCATACGCCGTTTTCCAACTGAATTTAATGGCACTTTACCTTTTATTTCTTATACTGGTCTGCTAGTCCTGTTACATCAGGGATCATATTCTCATCATATATAACACAATCTTATTAAAACAGATTCTAAAACAACAAAAACGAAAAACCACACTAGCTCAAAAGCCATATACTTCAGGAATCTCCAATGACGAGCCAGAGTTTTCCTAATACTTGGCCTCATTTAAATGAAATCCCAGAAAACTGAATTTCATAAAAGATATTTTAATACTTTTATTTGTCCCTGAATGACTTTTGAGTTTCCCTCAGTTATTTACTTTAAATCTTTGCCTATAGCAGGCAGTGCCAGATTTGAGCCTTGACTCAGTTACTTTATAGTTTCATGATTTCAGGCAATTTCCTTGTCTATAAAACAGGGATAAAAGTGGTACCTATCTCATGAGACTGTTGTGAGGGCAAATTGAGGTAATGTGTCAAAAGCCCTTAGCAGAATGTCTGGCACATAGTGACTGCATCCAACGTGTGTGTTAATTGCTGTCTGTGCATTACACTTTTCCACGGGGAAGGAAGGTGTATCATGAAGAGCAGGGAGTCTGGAGTGCATTCTAGGCTCCAGTTCTGAGTCAGCTCCTTACTCTGTGCGGCATCTTGAGAAATTTAATTAACCCTTTGAGCCCTATTTTCTCATTTCTGAAATGCACACACTGTAATAATATCCAGTTCACTGGGTTAATGGAAGCAAAGTGCCTGTTTGTCTCTTTCCTCCCAGTCGATTATCAACAAGTTAACATTTATGAAGTCTATTCCAAGGACAAGGCAAAGCAGAAGGGGTAACACGAAGTTTCAAAAGAAAAATAAACGCGTGTTCTTCACCAGGGGCAAGGGGAGAGTCTAACAAAATCATGCCATCTAGACACAGAGAATAGCTGATGATACATCCAAATTCAAGTGGAGGTCTAATCCGTGCCCATTTATATATTTCGAGCTTGGATGTGGAGAAATTTTCAATGAGAGCCTTTTTCCCCGGTGTTTTTACAAGTCAGCAGCTCTCCAAAGCTCAACCAAAATACGGGCTGATTAAAGACACTAGAAAAACTGGAACAGTTGCAAACTGCTCAGTGGCCAGCCCCACAGAAACTGGGATAACACAAGCTCCTCTTCTTTCTAACCAGGGGCAGATACCCCAGCCTGGGTCTGGGAGGCAAAGGAGAAGGGTGAAATGCCGGCCTCAAGTTGCCTCCCCTCGGATGGCCGCGGTGCGGAGGGGCCCCTCCCAGTGTCCCCGACCTCCCTGTCCCCGTCATGGAGGATTTTCCTCCGGCGTCGTGACCCACCCCAGGTGTGGCGCCGGGGCCGCTGACTCCAGTCCTCACACGGTTAAACCTGGTCGGAGGAGCCCGGAGGAGGGAGGGAGGGTGCAGTGTTCCCCGTCCCCAGGGGCCGGGATAATGCTGCGCGGCGCCCCGCCCCTTCCCCGCCCAGAGGGGCCGGGCCGCGGGCTGCACCTGCCAGCGCGCACACGCCCCCCGCGCGCCAGGCCTCCGCCGCCCCCCGCACGCGCCCGCCGCGGCTCCCGCACCGCCCTGCCCCGGCGCGGGCAGCCGCTGCCCAAGCTCCGCCGCCGCCGCCGCCGCCGCGCTCCTCCCCGCCGCCTCCGCGGAATTGCCGAGCCGGCCGGGCGCGGGAGCCAAGGCCAGCCCGGGCCGGGCGCGAGGGCGGGAGGGCTGCGGCCGCGGCCGCCGCGGGCGTTCGCTGCGCTCGGGCTCCGGCGAGCACCGTCTCTGCCTCCTCTCCTCCTCCCGGACCTCCGCAGTCCTCAGCATCCTCCTCCCGCTCCTCACAAGCACCCCGAGTCCCCACCCCCTCACGCCCCACCCGCGGGAACGAGGCCTCGGGGATTCAGGGGAGTGGCTGTGGGGGCGCGTCGCGGCGCCGGGCTCGGCCGGCCCCCCTCCCCAGGCATGGTCTGCGCCCCATTGTAAAAGCTGCGCCCCGAATAGGAGGAGAGAGTGGGGCTCCAGCTCGGGGCCGCGGGGATCGCTTCCTGCTGAAGCTCGGGCATTATTTTAGGGTGGGGCGAGGAGGGGCCTGGATTTGGGGGAGTAAGGGTGGGTGGGGAGGAGGACCCGAGGGGGGAAAGGACTCTGCGGGGAGTCGGTGTGAGGCTGACTATGGGGAAGGACCAGGAGCTGCTGGAAGCTGCTCGCACTGGAAATGTGGCTCTGGTGGAGAAACTCCTGTCTGGCAAAAAAGGAGGGATCCTGGGCGGCGGATCCGGCCCCCTGCCCCTGTCTAATCTGCTCAGGTAAGGCCGGGCGCGCTCGGGCTGGCTCACCTCGTTATGCCCTGTGATGGATACGCGTCCTCCTCCTCCTCACGGTTACTGCACCTGGCGGCTGCCAGCGATTCATTCTTAAATTAGGCAGGAAAACAGACTGTGTGTGTGGAGAGGAGGCATGAGCCTCCCAGTCAGACCGATGCTTTAGATTCTTTGAGTAATTTTAAAATAACCTTCCATCAATGCGTCAGGAAGCTACTTTTCTCTGAGCTTGTGGTGCAGAACTTGGACATGGACTAGTGTTGTTTGAAAAAAATCGGCGTTTCACTCGTTTCCCATCAGTGTTTATTATATATTTGCAGCTTCAAGCACAGCCTTTTTTTTTTTTTTTTTTCTATTTCAATGAAATTGGCAGAGAAGCTATTGAGTGCTTGCAATTACCCTGAAAAACCCTCTGGATGCTGCTCCCCTCTCTTGCAGAGGGCATTTGCTGTGCAGTGGGTTATAATCCCACAAAATGAAGCAAGTGAACCTTCTGATGACGTGTCATCGGTATAGGGTGTGTAAAACTTGATAAGGCAGGTGAGGCAGCCCCCGTTGTACTTTCGGTTACCTGGACACAGCCGAGCGAAACTTGGTTATTCTGTCTCAGAGGGAAGCATGCACGTCCAGATTGGGAAGCAGGTCCAGACTGGGATAGTGTGTATGGAACAGAGTGCAGGCCTTGAAATGTGAAGATGTTCAGGTGAGACTAATATTGCTTGGAAAATCTTTCTAAGATGACATTTTAAAAAATGTCAAGGTCTTTATTCAGCAGGCAGTACCTTAGAAGTAGCAGGGAGTGATTTGCATATTTGGAAATTATTAACTTAAAAGTTGGATTGATGGCCAAATGAAATCAGCTGGGAGGGAGACAGCTTGAAGCGCATTCACCAGATAAAATTCAAGGAAAGCTTTGGGGTTTCTAAAATCATGGCCAATTTATCCAGGATATTTTTGGAGGCATCAATCATCATTCATATCTTCATGTTAAAACATCTCTTAGACAATCCAACTATACTTGTGAAAAAATTTAAAAGCCCAAGTGATTTTTTTTTCTTTTTTAGTTTTCATGAATTGTTCTGTGTTACCTTTGACCAGTGGTTAATATAACATTGGGTGATAACATTGTGTTTTTTATACAAGTTTTCATAGGTTGTAGTGGTCAGACAGTGTAATTAATTACAGGACTGGCTAATAGGGAAAATGAAAAGTTCCTATTACAGTGAAACAAATTTAGGTGGAAAATAGTTGACAGGATTTTAAAAAAGTGTCAGACATTATCATATACACTCATTAAGAATGACATTTTATTGGAATGATAGTTCATTTCAGAACAATGAATATTTATGGGACATTTTTTCAGTAGGTCTTAGGGAAGATCACTCTTGGGTGTTCTCTCTTGCTGAATAATTTTAACTTTCAAATACAAATAGACAATGTGTGTGGGTTTCAGATTACGGCCCTGATGATTGCTCTTAGTACTTTATATAAAGGCAATTTATCTAGTGACAGCTTTACATTATAGGCAAAATAAAAATATTTGGGAGTGGATCCATCCATTATAAAAATAATTATGTTTAGAAATCTAAAAGCTGAAAGAGGTTTCCCAAAACTAGCTATTCTTTTGTTTTTGAAAAATGATAGAGAATTCTTTGAGAATAATGAGAACTTCAGTTAATTTTACTGAAATTAATTATGTCTTAAAAAGTCTGTCTTTGTGACAGACCTTAAAGGCAAACATCTTTTAAATATCCATTTCTGTCATTTTTTTTTAAAAAAAAGAATAAATATCAAATTTTAGGAATGAAATACCAACTATTTGATGTTATGAACACTAAAAGTATCATTGTGACCAGTAACAGTAGTAGCTCTACAACAAGAAAACAATAAAATTTAAAAAAATGTGCTCATTAGAGTGGGTTGAACCAAGTTGTAAAAATCACAAGACCAATAACCTTTAAGCTTTCATCTATTTATGTAATACTGAATAAGCTCTGTCATTGAGGAACATGAGGGTTGAAATTGTACGTACCCTTTGGGTGATCCTTTGCGTAAAATGAAATTCCTCAGAAAGCACATTTTATTTACTTTTCATTTTATTGTGTAAGTGATTGCCATTAGAAGTTTATTTATGGGATAATGGAAAATGTGCCTCCTGCATGAAACATGATAGTTTGAATTTTTTTAATGTTTTGGAATGAATTATGGAATAGATTAGGCACTTTTTCCCCACTTGTTTTATTACTTGTGTTGTATACTATTGGTGCCAGACCCTGTGCTAAATGCTTGCATATTATTACCTCATTCACTTCATATCAACCTTAAAAGGTCCATCCCTATTTCACAGATGGAAAAGATTTGAAATTCTGCGATTCAAATTTGCCTTAAGCACATTTTAAGTCTTATTCATTGAATCTGTTTTACCCACAAAAGTGTAAGATACATGACCAATGTGCATAGTCCTGTCCAAACATTTTTTTTTGCTATGAATAATTTAATTAAAAGATCCTTGAATGTTGGTATTTTTTTCCTAATGAAAAATTTCATGATTTACCCTTGAGGGTTTACTAGATAAGAACTTTTGTGAAGGTGGTGTTGATATTACTTATTATAATATCTATGAAGTGAGCAGTTAGCTATATGATGGTGGGTTAGATGTGCTCAGGTGACACTGCAAGTTTCAGCAAAACAAAGAATGCCCTTGAATAAATATAAAAACCTCTCTACGTCTCATTATCCTTTTCTATGGAGTGGAAATAGTAATAGTACCTACCATATAGCATTGTCGTGAGGATTAAATGAGATGCAAAATGATGCATGTCAGGCATTAGCACATAGGAGTTCATCATTAGTATTTTTATTTCTCATGCTGCTCTGAAGCATTTGACTCTAGTTCTTAAGGCCTTAGTTACCAAAGATTTGCTTCATATTGTACTGGGAGTAAATTTCCTTAATAAGTTTTCCATTGGAGTTGCAGAATTTTCAAATAGAAGGGGGCCTTTCATTCAATTTCTCACCTAGTGCAGGAATTCCCTCTCTGTAGCAGCCTTTGCCAATTATTCCTGCCCTATTAAACCCTCCAATGATTTGATCCCTTCCATATTTGACAGCTCTAATTATTAAAAAAAATTATCTTTTTGTTGAGCTGAAATCTCTCTACCTGTTACTTCCAGCAATTGGTACTAGATTGGCTGAATGGGTCAATGGGTGGAAAAAGTAGACTAATTCGCAGGCCAGCACGGTTCTGAGGTACATGTATTTAGCTGTATTATTTTCTTATGAGTCTTTTTTTTGGTGCAAAAAACAAACAAAAAAACTGTTATTCCCCTTAGCCTTTTATGTGGCAATAGAAAATATGTTTTAAGGACTTAAATTTTCATGCTTTTCACTACCCTCTTTTCCTCCCATGCATATTCTCAGATTTTGCAATGACCATCTTAATATATGATTAGAAATGAACCAAATGGCACCGGGTGTTGCTTGACCAGTGTAGAACTCACTGGGGCTGGATATACTGTTTAATTAAAAATAATAATAATAATAAGGCTGGAGCCTGTAGCTCAAGCAGCTAAGGTGCCAGCCACATACACCAGAGCTGGCAGGTTTGAACCCAGCCTGGACCTTCCAAACAACAATGACAACTACAACCAAAAAACAGCCTGGTGTTGTGGTGGGTGCCTGTACTCCCAGCTACTTGGGAGGCTGAGGCAAGAGACTCGCTTAAGCCCAGGAGTTGGAGGTTGCTGTGAGCTGTGATGCTACGGCACTCTACCCAGGGCGACAGCTTGGGGCTCTGTCTCAAAAAAACAAACAAACCAGAAAAAAAAAAAAAAAAAAAAAAACAGTTTACAAAATAGTGTTTATGATATGATCCTATTTTTGTAAGAAAAATACGTGTGAACATTTGCAATGCGCACTAGGAAGTCTGGAATAAAACACCAAGAAGAAGATCTTCTCCTGATGGAGTTTGGGTGGTCTTTATTTTCTTTTTCATTATTTGGGTTCAGGTAAGGTCAGTGTTCTATAGTGAGCAGGTATTGTGTAATCAAAATAGCAGCTATTAAGACATGATATAATACAATTATCTCTTTATTATTGATCTAAGCTCCTTATTATTCATCTAAATCTTGCCTACAGGTCAGGATTTTCTGACCCATGCAATAGTGTTGGCTTACTCTGAGCATATAGTCAGTTAAAACTTCCAGATAAATTTCTTTTTCAATGGCCTGTGAAACCATGATTCCTCTACCTGGTATTTGTAAGTGTTGGCTGAACTTAAATTATTCCTATTATATTTTATCTTATTTGTTTTAACCTGTATTTGTAATCTGTCTAGATCTTTCTGACGCTTGAGTCCATGTTACAGCATATTAACTCCTGGGCATCATCTGAAGATATAATAAGCATGTTTTCTATAATTGGAATTCAACACACAAGATATATCCCTAAAGAGCCTCTGGTTAGCTTAGGATAAATTTAAAAGTAGCAATCCTTATTCTTGGTATTTCTATCAACACTGAAGCCATATATAATAGAAGTATCAGTCAGCTGCTTATCTCTACTTACCTGGGAGAACACCGAGAGGTATTTTTATCTGTTGCCTTTTTGTTGTTGTTACTCAGGCCCAAGGAAAGATTTGAACTCACCACCCCTGATATGCAGGGCCAACATGCTAACCACTAAGCTATGGCAGCTGGCTTATGTGTTGCCTTTCTAAATTCATGCTTTGTTTATGTTTATGGCATTCCTTTGATCTATGTATCCCTTAGTAGTAAGTCTATAAATATACCCCCCCTCCTGCCCGACTCAGGCTGCTTTGTTGCAGCTTGTTTCTGGTCGTGAGTCATTGGTGACACACCCTTGATGAAAATTCCTTCTACCCTTTTGTATCTAATTCTTCCAGGTCTGCCTACTTACACTCACTTAACTCAGCTAAGTGTCCCCTCTGATCTCTGTTTGCAGCTTCAATAATCTCCTGAAATTATTTGTTTATCCTTTCTGGTTTGAGCATGGTTCTCAATAGGGAAGACAGAAACCAAATAGAATTGAGGAAGCATCAGGTTTTGGGCACTGTTAGATATCATAGAAAATTCTCTTCTGATCTAAAACTATCTACAGTTTTCTTCTGTCAGAGCTTAAGGTTAATTTAGTGAACTTGGCTAAAAAAGAAATTAGCATTTTTCCCAGACAAGTATATATTTCTCTTTCATGTTCATTTACAGTTATGCCCTCACTATCTCACTATCCCCTTATATCCTGAAAGAACTCTGAGCTCATCAGAGCACTCAGGTTGGGCTGTCTCCTTCCTTATCTTCCACAAGATTATATGTGAAATTGTAATTTTTTTAAAAAACTGATGTCTTTCGTGAAACAGCTGCAAAATCCTTTAACATCTCTTCCTTTGACACAACTACCTTTTATTCTAAACAAAAATAATTTCCATTTTAATTGTATATTATCTTGTGCTAAGTCTAGGATTGAGAATTATTTGTGTTTTAATAAAGCAATGCAAGTGTATTAATGTCTCCAATTTGCTTAATTTTCTTAATGCCTCCAAGAATTGAGTAGTATATAGATTGTCATTTGTAAATTTTTATCAAACACAGAGAATCCACTTAAGATCCCTTGGTGAAAAAGTAAGAAGTGGGGGGAAAATACTCATCTGGTCGCCAGAGACATAAAAGCCCAGAGCTTATAATTTTTCAGGTTCAGGATTCAGTTCGTGAAGTTTCTGGTGATGGGTCCAAGGAGATAACAGGCAACTAGGAAGTATTGTCATTTTCACAGCTATGTGGGATATCATGATCATTGAGACTCTGTTATAAGAAACTCACTTTCAGGGAAACCACATTGGTTAGATGGAATAAATCACAAATAGAGCAGTTTTAAGCTCCATGAAAATGTTATATCTATAAAAATAGTCAAGTTGCAAGTGGGTTATCTATTTTAGATAGTAATGATGTTTGAAGTGGTGATTGCACCATTATGTTCAAGGAGCTGTGTCTGCCAGAGGGAGCAGTGCCAGCTGCATGCTGGGGAGTACGGCGAGGGGAGAGAGAATGTTTTGACCCCTTTCTCCACTAAACAGCATTTTGAGCTCCCTCCTCAAAACAGTGAGGGTGATGTGTAGTGAACCAGGACAACTGGCCAGTGACTACTACTGAGCCTGTCCTTGGTCACATTACAAAGCTTGTGTGTCTCAGTGATTCTTTACAGTTGACGTCCGGGGGAGCAGTCTTCACTTCATTAAGGCAGAAGGTTGTAACTTTTAGCAGTGCCTGTCCTGACTTTAGCAATTTAACCTTTCAGGTGACAGTAAATAGTTTGATTAGCTCAGTTACGTATCAAAATAATTGACTTAATTGCACCTTTGAGGTAATTTTGGGAAATTCTTTCAAGAAGCCTATTATAGAATATTATTCCTGACTATTTAACTACATTCGGAAGCTGACTATAATGCAAATCAAACATTAGAAAAGACTAATATCAGGCAGTGCCTGTGGCTCAAAGGAGTAGGGCGCTGGCCCCATATGCTGGAGGTGGCAGGTTCAAACCCAGCCCCGGCCAAAACTGCAAAAAAAAAAAAAAAAAAGAAAAGACTAATATCAACCTATAGAACATGAAGGTATTTACGATTTAAGGCATTTTAGTCTATCTCTGGTTTCCATTTTGAACATATTGCAGAATGGCTTTGGTTAATTAAAATATGATGTTTTGATGACTTATTTACGGTGATATAAAAGAATATATTTGAAAAAGCAGGAACTTACCCGAAAAACCCGAACTTGGCACAAATTTTGTGCCGAAAAAACTCGGCTTATACTCGAGTATGTACAGTACTAAGAAGACTCATTTGCATTCCAGTTCTTTCTTGTGTATGTAATGATGTGGTCATGTAAACCACATTGAGAGGCAGAGGCACAATGTCAGTTGAAAAGCCAGTGAATTTTTTGGTGTAATATAGATCTAGAAACTTTTTAGAGTCCTTTTTTCTTCTTTGACATCAGTAGGAAAGCAAGTGAATTTTACATGTGTGTTATATCTAGGTAAGGCTTGAAATTGATTTTTTGAGGGTGGATCAAAAAATATGGTCAAATACAAATTTTGTTTTTCATGGTGCTGTGATATGAATGTTGCCTCCAAAACTCAGGTTGAAATTTAATTGTCATCGTGACAGGGTTAAGAGGTAGGATGTTTAAGAGGTGATTAGAGCAGGAAGGCTCTGCCCCCAGGGAATAGATTAATGCTTTGATTGCAGGAATGGGTTTGTAATCATGGAAAGTTTCTGATAAAAGGTTGAGTTCAGTGCAATTTCCTCTGTCTTGCACTCTTATTTGCCCTTTTTCTTTCTTTTGTGGGATGTCACAAGAAGATTCTTAACAAATGCCAAGCAGAAATGGTATCATGCTCTTGGACTTCCCAGCCTCCAGAATTATAAGCCAAATACACTTACATTGCTTGTGTAGTACCCAGTCTTAGGTTTCTGTTATAGCAATGCAAAGTGGACCAAGACACTCAGCTTCTTTCACGAAGACTGTTCAGCTCTGAATTTATTTCTTGTGAATAGTGTTTTCTTACTAAATGGCACAGGGATCTAGCTGTAAAATGGAACTTTGATTCAGTTGGTACTTTAGGGTTATTTGGATTCTGCTGTGTTACGAGAGCAGCTTTATTTTAAATGGTTTATTCTAGTTGAGTGAGGCTGAAACTAACTGCTTAGACTTGTTACCATTCTTTGATCAAACTGGGTCAAATCTTAACTGATGGACGTGGTCGTAGACAGACGACTTCATTTCCTTCTGCCTGTGTGGTATTTCTGTTCCATACGCCACATTTCCTTTAACCTTCCCTGCCCAGATCTCTGTGTCTAGGAAAAAACCTCTTCTCTTTTCTCGTTGCTGCAAGTTCATACTGTCTCTAGTTTTTGTGCCAGCTGTCCTTCTCCTAAGGGCAAGCAGATTTTGTGTGAGGAGTAGTACGAGGATGGGTTGTGCAGGTTAAGAAGTAGACCTTCAGAGTTGATGAGTTCACAGAATTTGATTTCATCATTTCTAGGTTCTTGGCTATCTCCATGTTAATGGCTCCCCTACCCTCACGGACCCTGTGCCCCCTCATCTCTTTCCTGATTTTACCCAGCTACCAAATACTACTTGTGGAAACTGACAGTTAATTCATTGTGAAGTTGTAATTGATTGGTGAAGTTTTTATAAAGAGGAAGCTCCTTTAACATTTTCATTTAAAGAGGCGACCAATTGTTAGGTCAAAATAGTAAAGCTGTGGAGCTGTCCTGGCAGAACTGATGGAGTAGATTTGCCAGGTTTGTAAAGGAGCGGGTGTTGGATAAAGATGATCATTAATCCTTCTTTCTTTCCTTCCTTTTAAGATTTTTTTTTTTTTTTAATATTGATAAGGGGTCTGGCAATGTTGCTCTGGTTGGTCTTGAAATCCTAGGCTAAAGAAGTTCTGTCTCAGCCTCCTAGAGAGCTGGGATTACAGGTGTCTGCCACTGTGCCCAACTCCTATCTTCTTAAAGGCAGCAGGGGAAAGAGGGATTTGATTTGAAACATGAGAAATGGGGTGGCATATGGTTATGATAGAAAAGCCTTTATTTTTTGTTCCTTATTTAGTCTCTAGGACTTTTTATTGGTTTGTATACAACCATTTTAGATAAAAATATATAGTATATTATTTACCTGTATCAGAATTTACTCCTTAGATGTACAGGTGTACCTCAGAGAAACTGTGGATTTGGTTCCAGATCACCACAATATAATGAGTGGCACAAAATGTTTGGTTTCCCAGTGCATATAAGAGATATGTTTGCTATACAGTAGTCTGTTAAGTGTGCAATAGCATAATGTCTAATGGAACAATGTACATTTGTTAAAATACTTTTTTGCTAAAAAATGCTAATTAGCCTTTGGCAAGGTATAATCTCTTTACTAGTGGAGGGTCTTGCCTCACTGTTGGTAGCTGCTGACTGATCAGGGTGGTGGTTGCTGAAGGTGTTCCTGAAAGGGTGGCTGTGGCAATTTCTTAAAATAAGACAAAGGTGAAGTTTGCTGCACCAATTGATTCTTCCTTTTCTGGAAGATTTCTTTGTAGCGTGTGATGCCATTTGGTATGTGTAGTGTTTTACCTACAGTACAACTTTTTTCAAGGTTGGCATTAATCCTCTCTAATGCTGCCAGTGCATTATCAATTAAGTTTATGTCATGTTCGAAAACCTTTGTTGTCATTTCAACACTCCCAGTTCTTCACCAGCAGTATATTCCATCTCAAGAAAGGACTTTCCTTACTCATCCGTGAGAAGCAACTCATTCATTCAAGTTCGATCGCGAGATCACGGCCATTCAAGCCACATCTCCAGTTTCTCCTTCCAATTCTAGTTCTCCTGCTGTTTACCCCACATCTGCAGTTACCTCCTCCACTGAAGTCTTGAAACCCTCGAAGTCATCCATGGAGGTTGGAGTCAGCTTCTTCCAAACGCATGTTGATGTTGATATGATTTGCCTCTTTATCTAGAATGGTGGATCCTTCCTACAAGGTTTTCAATTTACTTTGCCCAGATATTTATTAGAGGGATCACTATCTATGGTTCCAGCCTTACAAGATGAGTCTCTTAAATA
Organism: Loris lydekkerianus; assembly: GCA_963574355.1. NCBI lineage: Eukaryota > Metazoa > Chordata > Mammalia > Primates > Lorisidae > Loris > Loris lydekkerianus. The sequence goes on from CAUYPK010019678.1 coordinate 16,286, forward strand.
ATAAGACTTGAAAGTCAAAATTACTCTTTCGTTCATGGGCTGTGGAATGGACTTTGTGTTAGCAGGCATGAAAGCAGCACTATTCTCCTGTATATCTCCGTTAAGAGCGCTTGGGCAATTAAGTGCATTGTCAATGAGCAATAATGTTTTGAAAGGAATATATATGTATATTTTTTCTGACCAGTAGGTCTCAACAGTGGGCTTAAACTATTTAGTAAACCATGCTATTAACAGACATGCTGTCATCCAGCCTTTGTGGTTTCAGTTATAGAGCAGAGGCAGAGTAACTTTAGCATAATTCACAAGGGCCTGAGGACTTTTGGAAAGAGAAATGAGCAACTGAACGTCACCAGCTGCATTAGCTCCTAACGAGAGGGTCCGCCTGTCCTTTGAAGCTTTGAAACCAGGTACTGACTTTTCCTCTCTAGCTACAAGGATTTGGGTGATATTTTTTTCTAGTAGAAAGTGGTTTCATCTACATGGAAAATCTGTTGGTTAGCAATAGCCACCTTCATCCATTATCTTAGATCTTCTGGATAACTTGGTGCAGCTTTGACATCAGCACTTGCATGATGCTTATGTGATGGAGGTGGCTTCTTTCCCTAAACCTCACAGACCTCTTCAGCGTCAAGCTTTTCTTCTGTAGCTTCCTCACCTCTCTTAACCTTCATAGAATTGAAGGGAGTTAGAGCCTTGTCCTGGATTAGGCCTCGGCATAAGGCAACGTTGGCTGGCTGGTTTGATCTTCTACCCAGACCACTCAGATCGTCTCTGTAGCAGCAACAGGCTCTTTCCCTGTCTTAGCGTTCCATGTTCCCTGGAGTAGCTCTCTTAATTGCTTTCAAGAACTTTTCCTTTGCATTCACAGCTTGGCTAACTGGCACGAGAGGCCCAGCTTTTGGCCTGTCTTGACTTTTGACATGCCCTCCTCACTAAGCTTAATGATTTCTAGCTTTTGATTTAAAGTGAAAGACACATGACTCTTCCTTCCACTTGAGCACTGAAGAGTTCATTGCAGGATTATTAACTGACCTCATTTCAATATGCATTGTGTGTCTCAGGGAACAGGGAGGCCCAAGGAGAGGAAGAGAAATGGGATAACCGCCAGTTGGCAGAGTAGAATGCACACGGCGTTTAAGTTCGGTTTTTTAAGTGTGGTTTGTGGAAACCCCAAACCATTGCGTAGTAACGTCAAGATCACCAATCACCAAAATAGGTACAATAAGAATGAAAAAGTTTGAAATTTTTTGTGGGGAAATGGTGCTGATGGACTTGTTGTATACATGGTTGCCGTTAACCTTCACTTTGTAAGAAGTGCAATATCTGTGGAGTGCAATAAACGGAATGTAGATTTATTACAAAATTGTAGGTGACAGAGATATGGAGTAAGATTGTATAGCACCTTTAATATTCAATGTGGTTTTAGGTTCAAGTTTTTTAAAATGCATTTTATTTTATTTTATTTTTTGAGACAGAGTCTCACTGTGTCACCCTCAGTAGAGTGCTGTGGCATAACAGCTCACAGCAACGTCCAACTCCTGAGCTTCAGCTATTCTCTTGTCTCAGCCTCCCAAGTAGCTGGGACTACAGGCACCCACTCCAATGTCCGGCTACTTTTTGGTTGCGGTTGTCGTTGTTGTTTAGCAGGCCTGGACGGGGCTCGGACCTACCAGCTTCAATGTATGTGGCTGGTGCCCTACTCACTGAGCTATGGGCGCTGAGCCAATGCATTTTATTTTTATTTAAAAAAATGTTATGTGGCAAGTTGGCTTCAGTGTCTAGGTTATTTGTTAAACTTAAGTTTCACTGCATAAGGGAGACAGGGGAGGCACTTGAGATTCTGATTCCAGAATCTAATTAACATTTTTCCACATTAGGTTTTCTTCTTTTTTTCTTTTTTGCCTGATTTACTTTTAGCCACTTTGTGTTCTTGTTTGCTACCTCTAGTTAGTAATCTGCATTTGAAATGTCTTGTGTATCATACAAATATGCTAAAGATGGTATCTAGTGTTTTGAATATACTAAAAAACTGCTATACTTACACCAGTATCTGTGTTTTGCATAGTTATTTTGCTGCTAGTGTTGTATTTGCAATACTGCTGTATTTTGAGACATGGGCGATAGTGGGAGTGTTTGGGAGAAGGGGCAAGAATTGTGCAGGGACATCCTTTGGCTTGGGAAAGTTCTGCAGGATGACAGCCCAGAACAGAGTTATTTCCTTTTGGTTTACTTTGTCTATTCCCCAGAGCAGTCTGTTATTCTGAAGATTGTTAGAACTTTGAAGACACAGTCAGAAAAAGTGAAGAATTACAAGCTATGGTGAAACTGTTTTAAAAAAGGTTTTCACTGGTTTGTTTTATGCTATACATTAGGTGTCCCTACAAGCCTTGTTAATTGGGGCCAGGTATGATGGTTGACACCTATAATCCTAGCAGTCTGAGAGGCTAAGGCAGGTGGATTGTTTGTGCTCAGGTGTTCAAGACCAGCCTGGGCAACAGCAAGACCCCATCTCTAAAAATAGCTGGGCATAGTGGTGGGTGCCTGTAGCCCTGACTACTTGGGAGGCTGAGGCAAGAGGATTACCTAAGTCCATGAGTTTGAGGTTGCTGTGAACGATGAGGCCATCGTGTTCTACCAAGGGTGACCAAGTGAGGCCCTGCCTCAAACAAACAAACAAACAAAAACCAAGACTCATTAATCAGTGAACCAAATATTACACAACCAACAAGACACTCAGAATTTTATAGAGAACTGGTAACTTAGAACAGTGATAATAAAGGGTGATCACTTATAATTTTAACAAGTATTCATTGAGTAGTACCTTATAGATTCTAAAATTGAATGAGATCATCTCTACCTACCCCAAGTACTTGTAGAATAATGGGGCAAATATATAAACAAGCAGATACAATCCAGTGTGGTCTTTGTGGTGATGGGAGTACCCAGCAATGCTATAGGAACGCTAGAAGCAAGGAGGAGGCACCCTTAATTCTACCTGGAAGACTCGAGGCACCCTTAATTCTACCTATCTCAGGTGATATCTGAATCTTGTAGGATGAATAGGACTTTTCCAGACTGACAAGTTTGGAGGAAGAACATTTCAGATAGAAGGCAGAGTATATTCAATAACGGTGTGTGAAAAGGTAGAACATAATGTGGGGTAGGATAAGTGGTTTGGTTTGGAGCCTGGACACGGGATGAATCTGGAAATTGAGGGACTTTGTGCTGCTCTAAGGAGTTTGAACTTTATATTCAAGTCCATGAGGATCCATTGATTTTTTTTTTCAATCTTTAATGTATAGTTATTCATTATGATAATGTATGACTGTTTTAAAAATTTGAGTTAAAGATTAAAAAATCACTTCTAATTTTATTGCTAAAAACAAGTTTTTTGCACACATGTTTAATGCACTTATCAGATAAAGCATGGAAGTTTGGATCCAGAATTTCTCATTTAATGATGTATCATAAAGGTTTTCAGTTATTGCTTCATCGTTTTTAATAGCATGATAGTGGTTGCATGTAACGCATAATTTTCATAGATCTCCTCCATCAGAAACGCCTACGGTCATTTGTTAAACATATGTGCTTCTTGGTTGGCTTCATGCTAAGATTTCTGAGTAGTTTTGTATATTTGAACTATAAGAATTGCTTAGTATAAGGCCTGGGAATATTCATTTTACAGACTTCCCTAGGTAATTCCTATGTGCTATGGCTCCAACCCCCATAGCACACAGCAGGAGGTGAGTGGCTGGTGAGCGACTGGAGGCTCATTTTCATTTACAGCTGATCCTCACCATTTGCACCCACAGCCTGAGCTCTGCCCCCATCAGACCAGGGGTGTGAACCCTCCCGTATCCTACCCATGGGAGGGATCTAGGTCGTGTTGCGTGCTCCCTATGACTCTAACGTCTGATGATCTGAGTTGGAGCTGAGACGGTGATGCTGGCACTGGGGAGCAGATGCAAATGCAGAGTATCGTTAACAGAGAGGTTTGGCTGCACAGAGACCATGATACATCAATATCTTGCAGATTCATAGCACCACCCCCATCTGAGGAAAAATTATCTTCCATGAAACCAGTGCCTGGTACCAGAAAGGTTGGGGACCATTGATTATGTGCACTACAGTTTGAGAACCACTGATCTGGTGTGTATACTATTGTTACCTTACCATTCCTTTAATGCTAGATACTTGGATGCTTTTTGACTTTATGGTTATTATAGGTAACGTTATGAACATTATCCTATGAACTAATTTTTGTATAAAATTACATTCTTAGGATACACTTCCAGAAGTGGAATTGCTAGTATAATTAGCGTCCCAGGCGCTATGCAAACTGCTTTGCGTGCTTCGTATCCAGTCTTCACAACAGTCTTGCAGGATCTTTATTACTAATCCCATTTAAATTTATTAAAATTTAATTTTAATTTAAAATATCAGAAAAATTGAATAATATGCCCCAAAGTAAAAGAACCAAGATTCAAATTCAGGTATTTCTGACTCCAGACATTTTTTTCATTGTGTTATTATTGCTTCCTAATTCCACAGGGATCAATGCATATCATGGGCTAAAATATGAAAATATACAGTATATTTCCAGTATGTAAATAGTACATTTTCTGTAAAATTATGTAACAAACTTTTTAGTTCCTACATAGTTCTCAGTGTTGTTATACAGTTTCACACTATTGTCAGTATTTGGCTTTAAATTTGTTCCTCACTAGCACATAAATAGTAGACTGAATTGAGTGTTAAAATCAGTTAGTTAATGATGTTTCAAAATATTTCTTTGTCAGTTTCACTTTGAAACTGTGGAATTGTTTTACCCAAGAAATTTTGGGTGCTTGATATTGTCTAACTTCTGGTATCAGTTCGTTATTAAAGATACTTTAATAACTCGTCCATCCCATGTCTCCAGATGACTGGAATTTATTTTTGCCCATTTCTTCTCTCGCAAAGAAGGAAGATACATCGTTCACACGGTCCTCATTTGATGAACTTTATGATCCATCTCTTTCAGGCCAATAACTCTGAGTCCGGGGCTTTAATGGTGCTCATTATTAACTCGGAGACGATGTCAACTCCAGTGTCAGGCTCTGCAGAAACGCTGGAGAAACGGGCAGTCTGTCCTTCGAACCGTCTCCTGCCCCCTTCCTCTGCCCTTAGTCCCTTTGCTGAGGCTCTTCCTTCCTTTCTTGGTCCTAAGGCGTTTTGGGGCTTCCTCTTCTTGAAACCCAGAACTCCTATTCAGTTTCACCCAGCACCGATAAGAAGTTTTCTCTCTTGCATTTTATTCCCTCATGCCATCGATCTCCATTTTCCAGAATAGTATAAGTGACATGCATGAAAGAAACACCAGAATGTGGTGGAAAAAGTCCAAGTCTGGAGTTTGAATGCATACTCTGTCCCTGAATGGGCATGTGCCAGTTGCCTGTGGTCCCAGGCAAGTTGTTTAACTTCTTTGGGCTTCAGTCTTCTTATTTATCAGGAGGGGATGGTAATATCTATCTTGTAGAGGTGTAGGAAGTAAAGGCAATTTATGTAAAATACCTAGTGCAGTTCCTGCCACTTGGGAGGGATTAACAATGCTTTCTTTTGTGGCTGGGCGCAGTGGCTCACACCTATCACCCTAGCACTTTAGGCTGAGGTGGGTGGATTGCTTGAGCTCAGGAGTTTGAGACCAGCCTGAGCAAGAGCAAGACCCCATCTCTAAAATTAGACAGGTATTGTAGTGGGCACCTGTAGTCCCAGCTACTCAGGATGCTGAGGCAAGAGAATCACTTGAGCCCAAGAGTTTGAGGTTGCTGTGAGCTGTGACACCACAGCACTTACCAAGGGTGGCAAAATGAGACTCTGTCTCAACAACAACAAAAAAATCTTACTTCTGTTGTTGTTATTACTAAGACATTAATGGCAATGCAAGAAATAGTTTATATATTCAATAAATTAAACATTCATAATTATGCATCTTCATTATAAATTTCCTGAGTATTTTTATTTGAATGGAAACTCTGGGATATTAGCATTGTAATAGGTCATTTCTTTAGGTGTGTTGTGTTAGCCTCAGTCTTTAATGATGTAACTATAGGCACCCAACCAACCCATTAGAAGTGATATCATACAGCCGGTCTTTCTCAGATCCTAGAGTTAGGAGATTGATATTTTCTGCTTACTTTTTGGAGTATTACTGGTCACCAAAGATACAGCATTTATTTTGTATCTTCTACATTCCTCCCCAGGATGATTTGAACAGAAAATGATTGTCTTCCTGTGGGGTCGTACATGTTATGCTACTTACTATCCACAAGGTTAATGGGTTCCTAACACTTTTTTTTAAAGCACTTTTAGTTGATGTATTATTTCGAGGGTGTGTACTGGTGTTCAGCATGGCAATGTACTTTGAATAACAGAAAATAGACTCTTGTCTAGGCCCTTGCAAAAGTTACTGACATGAGATCATGGCTAACTATCTGATTAGTATCTGATTTTCCTAGGGCACAAGGACGCACACATTTAACCTTCTCTTTTGATCAGCCTGTTCTCAACAGTTGGCTCCCATCTCCCACCACGCATCAGTGTATAACCCAAATCTGACCACGGGTCAACTTTAAGTAATCCTTTAATGGTTGAAGGGAGAGCTATATACTCTCAAATATTTTTTCTTTTGAACATTAAAATTTATTTCGAAATAATCACATATTATGGAAAATCTGGAAGTATAGTTCAAAGAACTTCTTTTTCCTGAACCATTTGAGAGTAAGTTACCAACCTGATCACTCCAGAATACTTTAGTTTGTATTTCCTACCACTAGGGACATTCTCCTAAACAACAGTACAACCCTCCAAATCAGAAAATTAACTTTGCCTCATTACAACTGTCGGGTCCTCAGACTTCACTCAGGTTTTGCCAGTGGTCCCCATAATGGTCTTCACTGGGATCCAGAAGCACACGTCACATTTAGCTGCCATTTCTCCTTCATCTTCCTCAGCATGGAAAAATTTCTGTCTTTGACTTTTAGGACCTTGACAATTTCTGTAAAATGCCCTTCCATTTGGGTTTATTTAATGTTTTCTTTTGATTAGACTCAGGTTATGCATCTTTGGCAGAAATGTCACAGAGGGGTGACACGTTCTTTTCATTGCATCCTGTCAGGTGACAGGTGACTTGATTTGCCCCATTGCTGATCACGTTCACTTAAATCATTTGCTTATGACGGTGGCTGTCAAGCTTCTATTTATACAATTCTTCTTTTTTTGGTGATACTTATTTTGTGGGGAGGTACATTTAAACTCTGTATATATCCAGTTCCTCATGAGACTTTCTTTTATGCATTTATTTATATCAGCGTGAACTCTGATTTACTGTTTTGTTGGATAGGTTATAAAGCATTACCGTCATTAATTTTGATGCTTAAATTATTCTTGATCAGTAGGAGCCCTTTGAGCCAGGCTTCTTTGAATGACTCTTTGAGGTTTTCCTTGCTTTTGTATCATAAAATGTTCTAGGACTCATCTTTTTCTGCTTTAGTGCCAGAATTACCCATCATCCCAAGTGGCATGGTCCCTTTTCTTGGAAAATGGTCATTAGGAGCTACGATTTGGGAACTAGGTAAGCTCATGGCTTTTGGAATGTTGCCTTTCCCAGATCTTCTCAGCTAGGGGATGATCCCCCCGCACTGGATATCTATACAGGCAGTCCCTGGGTTTTGAACGGGATAGGTTCTGTAGATTTGCTCTTAGGCTGAATTGATATATAAGTCTGAATAGGTACATTTGTCTATTGTCTGTAATAGCCTCCGTTTGTAAGTGCTAGTCATACATCAGTCAGATGTTTATAACTCGCGGGTGGCCTATGTATACACACACACATACATATATAGATACACACATGTACACACACATCACACACACACTTATAAACACACATTTCCATCTCTACCTACATTCACTGGCGTTTTCAGTGACACTTGTAATTCTGGTCTGACTCCATAGGCCGGCTCATTCCCATTTCTCCCTTCCCATGTCTGCAGCTTCCCTCCTCCTTCTCCAGCCTGGCTTCTGTCACCTGCGCACGTGTCCTCACTACTAACTCCCCCCGTGTGTAACCAGTCCTCCTTCTCACTGCCACCCTTCTCTGGTAATGTCCTTCTTACCCCACACTAGGCCTCCTCACTCTTTCCAGGCTCAGACTCCCTGTGTCAGTCCACCTCTATGGGGGGACCTTCTTTTCATCCTGCCTGGGCTGGAATCCCCCTGTTCTAGGTCACCCTTTCTTTCTGTTTGGACACTGACACTCCTCATCAGGATGTCCCCTCCCTGCCCACCACTGCCACATGCACACCCTCTTTGCCCCACTTGGACTCGAGCCCTCTAATTTCATGCTGGCCCTCCCTGGGGCTGCCCTCCAACTTGGGCTGTGACACCCCACATCAGGCTGCCCCTGCTGTGGATGAACATCGTCCTACCTCGCCTTGGGCTCTGCTATCTGCTATTGGCCACTGTGGCTTTCCTCTTTTCTCTGGTGTTGTCACGTAACTGTCTCTGCCCTGCTTGATGGCTTTAGTGACTGACTTGTTCCAGAGGAGAAGGGGAATGAGGAGGAAGGTAGGGAGGAGTAGGGAGTGGAAGAGAAAGTGCAGAAGGAGAGTACCACAGTGCTCCTCTTCTTTACCTGCAGTGATGATGATGATGATACGTCTTTTCAAGGCAGCATTGTCCGTACCTCATGGTGGAAGAAAATCAGGTGTGGGCCATGAAGCACTTTGGGTAACACGAGATTGTGACCAAAACTCGAGTACTGTGTGGCAGATCTCCTGGATCCTGTTTCTCCTTGCATTTTGGAGGAGAGAGATGATGATAATCTGATAAGCTGGCCAGCACTTTGAATTTTTTTTATGAGTTTTTCTTCTGCCTATATTGTTATGGGCATGTCATAGACCTCCAGCTTGACTGAGAGATGGAACATTTTTATGTATTTTTTTGTTCTATTTAGCTGAAGATCTTTTTTTGTCATAATTGTCAGCGAAGTGCATTCTCAAGAATTTTCATAAGGTGATGATAATGCAGAAAAAGAGTTATAAAAGCACTGAGTTGGTAACTGTCATTCACCGAGGAAGTTGAGTTTGCAGAATTTGATAGAGATGAGGATTTCAGTAAGTAGGTTTTTCTTGTTACATGATATTCCCACTGTGATTTTTAAAATGTCACGAAAATATTATGTCAGGAAATTGACCAAGTATATTTTAAGAAATATGGTGAATCTTTACAGGTCTTGTGAAAATGATTGTTGCTCCAAATGAACCAGGACAGTAAGTCATACGGAGGGTTTCCCAGACTAAATTCCTGGTAAGGATTCTATGATTCCTAGAAACAAATCTAAGGCAAGAACCTTCCAGGAAGCTCTTTTAGTGAGCATTTGCTATAGCTGAAAAATACCATCATTATTTTCCGAAAATGGGGAGAAATGGTTGGGAGCATTGCAAAAATAATTCATGGCAGTTATATTCTGCACTTTAAAAGACCATTCAACTTTTCATGCTGAATCCAAGGAAAAACAAACAGCAGGCAGTATCATCAGTAGCTGTCTCCTCCTCCAGGTTTGGGAAAACAAGCCCAATGGAAATATGATCAGAATTTTAGTGTTGTTTCCTAAGAATGTAACTAAACAGGCCTGGATTTTAAAAATGACATTTTCAGTGTATAAGATGACATCTAGGGATCTAAAAAGATCGTGATTCCTACCTGCTTGTTTTCTTGCCAACACTTCTGATAATATACAACCTCTTCCTAGCATTTCATAGTATTGGTATCATGGATTTCAATTTTTACAGAATCCTTAGGCTTCCATAGAAATAGTTCTTAGACTTTGCATTTTGTTGCATTCATCAGCAGAAAAAGGAACCACACCAGTGCCAATCCTGTCTGTTCCTTCTTACCCTTCAAAATTCCATCAAAACTTTGGAGTCTGGAGATGGACAGCTACCATACTTACGTTTTCAGCAGTCTGATCCATCTTATTACCATCCTTTCTCTGATGAAAAGGAGTTGAAAGAATGGGTACGAGGTCTGGGTCTAATATGGCCTTCACTCAATCTTTAAAGGAAATGGGAATTTGTAAGATTAGAGAAGTCTGTCGCAGAATCAAAGAAATGTTGATGTGGCAGGCCTTGGAGAGACCAGGAACCAAGGCAGCAAGGCTCCGGTGGGCAGATCTTGTGGGTGCTGGGTCTCTCTGAGCCTTGCCTCATGACTGGGGAGATGGGGGGATCAAAATCTCATAAAAGGGACAGGTGGAGAAATGTTTATTACCTCAACTACTTTGTGAACTTCTTGAGGGAAACACGCCCACATCAGATAACTTCCTTTACCTTCCCCACTTCCTTTCTGTGATATTTACCTCACCTCTTTAAAGAGAGACACCCCATCTCAGGGGATGACGGACACCCCATCTCCTCAGGGGATGGCAGACACCCCATCTCAGGGGATGACTATGTTCATAGCAATGTTAGACCTGCCAGGCACTTTCCAGTAGTAAAGTCACCCATAACGAATGCCTTCTCTTCTCTTTTCTCTGGTTATGAATACCCAGATTCTGTTATTATTATTTTTGAATGTGTCTTTCTTTTAGATCAGTGAGAAGCCCATTTAGAAAACCCTCGCAGACCCTTTGTCAACCATGGACCCCCGACCTGAATTGAGAACGTTCCTCTAGAGTCAACATATTTATGCAGATTCAAACCCAACTCAAGGTTTTCCTGATTCCCTTCTGGTTGTTAACTTTTCTTGGTTCCCTGCCTCTTTCCTCTCTGAGTTCCTTCCTTCATAGTTCAGCTGTTTTTCCTCAGCTGTGTCAGCATTTGCTGGGAAACGCTGGCTGTGGCCAGGAAGCTAGAAAATACTCTGGGAGGAAAGAGGAAGCAGGAGGGGCAGGGAACACAAGGAAAGGAAGGTTAGGAGAAACAAAGGGATGGGATTTGGCCATAGTTTTCTCAAGCGAATTTATGTGGCCTGCTGAGGCCAGATTATCTGTTTTGGAATAAGGAAAGCTTACCCTGGATAGGTGGTGACAGCCTAGAAGAAAGAGGTGAAGCTTACCGTTGGGGGGTTAAACATTTCCACTTCTTGCTTTTAGAGCTCGTTACATAGATGAACTTGTGCTTTTAATCTATACCTTTGAAACATTAACTGTAAACGTCCATAAATATGAACCTTGAAAGAGTTCTGTGCATTTCACATTTATACACAACACATTTTACTCATATTATAAGTCTCCTGTTCTTTTTGTAAATAAAGTGCTCATTTTGGCTGTTTTCCAGATATGACAGTTGGTGGACATGGTTCAGTAGAGAAAAGGAAATTTTCCCTGCTTATCTCCTCTCTCCCGTCTGCCCAAGACAGTGTGTCTGTCGATTGTGACCTGATTTTGAAATAATTTATTAAATAGAGCGGTGCATGATGTTATTTAAAATTTTGGTATGACATTGACTTTTAGTCCTTTATAATAAGCTCTTGACTAGATTCTCTGAGGTCTGTTGCTTTGGGGATTTTAGATATTTCTTAACTCCTTCAGTGAATTTGGACTCTATTCAGTGTTGACGATGCCTAATGTTTACTCAGGAAATTAAACACAGTAGTTTATTCAGAAGATGAAGCCTGTTGTATTTTTTTTTTTTTTTTTTTGCCATGAAAACATTCTCTTGGAAGTACATTGATTTTATAGGTAAGGAGAATGCCCTTATATTATTAGCTAGTAGATTGCTTAAGAAAAGCAAAAGACAAATGAATATAAACTCTAAGCGAATCTGAATTTTCTTTGGCAAGAGTATGTTTTCATTACATATGTTGATGTCTTCCTATATTTTTTAATGTTAAATTTTAATATGTATATAATAGTAATTTAAGGTCTTTCCTTTGTAATCTTTTCATTTGAAGTTAGAAATCTAAATGAATTACGTGTCTTTTAAAAAGCATGTTCCTTGGTTTTAAAAAGTTGTTACTTTCAAAAATCCATTTTCAACTTGGATCTCTAATTCTTTCCTTTCTCCTGTATCCTGGACACATTATTCGCAATGCCCTATTGATTGTCTCCCCTCCCTCCCCCAATGGAGGCATGAGTGCAAAACATTCATGATCTGTACCTAAGTTCTGCCCTGCCACCCATAGCTAGGGAACTATGGCGCACCATTTATCCAAGCTAGAAACTCTACAGCCACACTTGACCCTTACCACTTCCATCTGTTCAGCATCATCCCTTCTGATACCAGTCCCTCCCACCTATTCCTTCCTCTGTGGATGTAGGAATAGTTCTAAAAATAGGTCACTCTGTCACTTAGAAATGTAACAATGGCCTTCCACTGCTTAATGAAGTCCAAAGTCTTGGTCATGTTGCTCGAGGTCTTTTGTGATTGGGCTCCTTTCTACCTGCCTCATTTTCCCACCAGCCTTTCCTTTGAGAGCATCCTTCAAAGGACCTGATTGCTGTGCTTGGTGCTGCCAGCGGGCATCATGGTCTTTCCCCTGTTGCTCCCAGGGAAACCCATCTTTCCCTTGCATGCTCTGTGAAGCCCTGCTCATCCTCCCAGATGCAGCTCTTCCCTGCACAGCACTGCATTATAATCATTTGTTTACATGTTTGCCTTCCCATTAGACCCAACATCAACTCCTTCCAACCTGAAATCTTGCTTAATTTATCTTTTAAAGTGCTGTACAAATGTTATTTTATGTCTATAACATACAAGACTTTCAGAAAACCATTTTTTGGGGGGTTAATATTAATGCATGAGTGAATACATGCAGAACAGGGCACATACTAAAGGCATGTGATTTAGACTAAAAGATAGCTTTGGTTAGCAGTCTTGTGCTGAGGACAATTATTATAAATGGAAGTTGTGAGAGCCCCTCTCCTGTGGTAGGCCCCATGCTCATTGCCATACACATGCTATGCAGCAGGACTCAGAGAAGTTTAATAACTCAGCTAAGTAAATGACTAGACTATGTAAGTGACAGAGTTTAATTTGGAATCCAGGATTGCCTGACTCAGAAGCTTGGCTAATTTCTAATTTTTGTCAGAAAAAACTTGGCTTAAAAGGTAGAGCTAGTATTCATTGAACACGTAGTATGTGCTTGTTGTAGAGATATTAATCATCTCCTTATCAGTTCTCATGACAAACCTGTAAGGTAAACATTATTTTCCCCAATTGAATTTTATTGAAGTTCTGTGTCCTTCAGCCTAGAAGAGATTCAACATCTCCCTCAAGATCACTTAGTATGTGATGGAGCGTTGGGTTCAACCCAGCTCTACATGATGCTGTCTTCTGAGCAATGGCGATAACCTCCATTGTAGCATCTATCTCTCAGCTCAGTATGAATAAATAAATCATCACTCCAACCAGGTGGATACTTGATGCAGGCTCAGTTGGTAATTGGCCTTTTTATACTTTTAAGGGTCGAGTGAATGCAATAAAGTTCTGCTATCTTTCCTCGGCAACCCTGCCTGCTGCTCTGAAATTGAGAGACTATACCAGTCAAGGGTGAAATTAAAAGTTTTAACAACTGATAAGACACAAGCCCTGGCCAATCAGGTGGACGCTGGCTGGAAACATCTGGAAGAGCTATCTGATGTGTTTGAGCCTGGTTATCAGTCCTGGTCTGTGCACAGACTGGTAGGCTGGATCTGCCTAGAGGCTCTGTTATCTGTAAAACTGAGAAGCAAAGATTTTTTCGGCAAAGATGGTGCTGTAGAATTATCCTGCTACCCAGATTAATGTGTTCATATGCTAAGCCAATTAGCATTTATAGTGAGAATGACATTTAAGGAAGATGAAAAGAGAGGAGATGTAGTGGAATAATAAAACTCTCATTTACGTGATGAACCACCTTGCCTAAGACCCCCAAAAGCCCCCATGACATTGCTTGTTTGGTGTTTGTTTTCTCCTGTATCCATCTGCTTGCCTGTTTGCTCACTATTCATCCAGCATACATTTTTTTTGTTGTTGTTGAGAGAGAGTCTCACTATGTCGCCTTTGGTAGAGTGCCGTAGCATCACAGCTCACAGCAACCTCCAACTCTTGGGCTCAAGTGATTCTCTTCCCTCAGCCTACCAAGTAGCTGGAACTACAGGCATCTGCCACAAAGCCTGGCTACTTTTTGTTGCAGTTGTCATTGTTTAGCTGGCCCGAGCTGGATTTGAACCTGCCAGCCCTGGTGTATGTGGCTGGTGCTCTAACCACTGAGCTACGGGTGCTGAGCATCCAGCATACTTTTGAGACTATTATTTCTGTCAATTCCGAGGAAATGTTTTCTTTAAAAAAAAAAAAAATCCTTTGAAGTTTTATAATAGGAATAATCTGACTATAATTATTCTAGCTACAAAGTATTTATGTATCTGATTTGTATACTAAGCTGTAAGCTATTTGAGGGTTATGTAGTTGATGATGTTGTTTTTTAATCTCCTTCCCCCTGCCCCTTACCTGGTACTGTACTTTAATAAATATTTCAACTACAGAATAGAAGAACTGTTCAGATCCAGGATTCAGTCAATCTAAATATATGCTCTTTGCTATTCAAGCCTGCAGGTTGTTGGTTGGCGTACAAACCAACGTATAATGAGCTCTTCGGACCTGTGACTATCGCAAGATAGTCAGTAGCCCCTTAGGGGACTGCAGGAGGAGGAGGGGAAATGCTGGGACTCCAAAGTTAGACAGGAGAAGGCCTCTTAGATCAGCAGGCTGCTCTGATGTGCAGTGTCAAACCATATTGTCACCCTGGCTCTAGGGAGCAATAGGTGATGAAGATTAGTGGGGAGACTAGACTGTGTAAAGACTCAAGTCCAGAAAATAGGGCATTAAAGTCCCCTCGTTTTCCATGATGAGAAACAAGGCTGGGGAATTTCGAGCTGCACAGATGTCAGGGGGAGCTAAGGATCTGAGAATCCCTGTATCAGAGCATCAGCGGAGAAAAGACAAGCAGAGGCTCCATGGGCAAAGCAGGCAAAATGCTCAGGAACGTGGGAGGTCAGAGAGCGGAAGAGAGAGTGAGCTTGACCCAAACGCAGGTTTGATTTGATTTGATTGTTGAGCTATTTTTTGAGTGAAGTATTTTTTTTGAGCAGAATTTCTCAACCATGGCACTGTAGACACTGGAGCCAAATAATTGTTGAAGATGCAAGGAGAGGGGTCTGTGCCTTGAATTGTAGGATTGAAGTATCCCTGGCCTATACCTACTAGATGCAAAAAACAAAACAAAACAAAACAAAACACCTCTCTAGACATCGCTGAGTGTCCCCTGGAAGGCAGAATTGCTTCTGGTTGAGAGCCAGTGATTTAGAGGCATATGAATCAAGTGGTTGTTTCTGGCTAAGGAAAAGGTGAAGGGGAATGAAGGAGTTGGGGGAGGAGGGGGAGGGAAAGGGATGGGGGGACACACCTCTTGGGGGCAGGTTGCAATTATAAGAGGGACTTTACCTAGCAAAGGCAATCAGTGTAACCTAATTCTTTGTATGCTCAATGAATCCCAAACAATAAAAAATATAAAACCTACTAAATGCGGAATACAAATTTCTACATGCAATAACTAAGAAAATGCCATGAAGGCTACATTGAACAGTTTGATGAGAATATTTCAGATTGTACATGAAACCAGCACATTGTACCCCTTGATTGCACAAATGTACACAGCTATGATGTAACAATAAAAAAATATATATATATAAAATATAAAAAAAGAAAGGGTGAAGGGAATAGTGATTATAAGCAACTCTATAGATGTTATGCCTTTTCATAGGAATTCCACAAAGGAATCAGGAAAAGAGTAACCTAATTGTGAACAGAGGTTGGCTGAGATGAAATAAATTCTAAGAAGCCCCGGCCTTTGCATTTGCAAATGTGACTCACTATGCATGGAGATGTGAACTGTTTTAGATCATAGTGGAGAAATATTGTTTTGAGAAAGGAGATTGGAGTTGATATAGCCGAGGTATAGTTTGGGGAGAACTTTGCAGGTCAGCTAGAAAGGTTAATTAGCTTGGAATTAGGATTTGGTGAGTCTGAGATTAGCAAGGAATAAATGTTGAAAGAGCTATTGGATTGAATATTTATTTTTATTAGTTTGCTTTTTCTGTTTATTCCTTTTTTGAAAGCAAAACGGGAAAGGAAATCCTTTAATTGAAAAAAATTCTGGGGGCTGGGGAAAAAATTCAGGTTTTGTTATTTTTTTGGTATTTTATTCTGGTCACCTGACATCATCTACCTCACGCCCACTGACTAACTTCCGTCTAGTATTATAGCCACTATTAGGAAAAATAGAAATTATGCTGTCTTTAAAACTGTATTTTATTTTTGTGAGTTGAGTTCTCACAAATTCGTGGTAGCTTCGTGTGGACTTTTTCTGCTGCTGCTATTGCTCCAGTAAATAACCCTCCCCCCACTCCCTATCCATTTACCACAACAGCTGTTCCAAACATTTCCCACTCTCTATACGTTTCATTCTTGGTGTTGTCACTCTCAGCAGAGAACCTGGTTTCTTATTTAACTGACTTTGAGGACGTTTGAGCACGAGCTTTTCAGAATTTCCTCCTGTATCTCTCTCTACCTCTATTTTTGTTCTTTTCCCCTACATTCCTGCGTCACCTCTTTACTAGGACGGATCACTGCATCTGTGCTCGTGTTTACATCTCCTTCCTTTCTTTTCCATCCTTTATTGATTATCCTTTAATTTCTGTCTTGTTTTTGTACTTTCATTCTCTCCTTGGATCTTTCCTTCTGCATTTCTGCTTTTTATTTATTCTTAAATAAAAAACAACCCCCTCCCAAATTTTTCTCAAACTTAGTGTGTTATTCAAATTCTGCTTCTCTCTCATCTATGGCTTTTTATCTTCTTCTTTATCATCTGATTATTTGAAAAAGAGAACTGCCAATACACGTTGCTTCACCCCCTACTCCTTTACCTTCTGTGCTCACATGCAATTGAAATCTCTCTCTCAGACTTCCTCCTCACCTTCCTAATCAAAAAATCAAAGATGACTTTTTTCTCTCTTGACTTTTCTGACTTAATACTAACCTGCTTACCCTACTATTTTTATTATGGATCTTTTTTGGGACTCTTTGATAGTTTCTTTCTCTTAGTTTAGGCATTTCTAAAGATGGTATCATTGCATTTTTTTGGTCCGTAATACTTTATTTCCTTGGTAGTTGAAGAAACCACTTCTGTCTGTGCAGCTGTTCAGTTTATATTTATCAACCTGATCTTTATCTTGAACTTTACCTTGTGTTTCCAGTTGTTGGATTTCTGATTTATTATTGTGTTGTCACTTGAAACTCACTGTGTCCAAAACCCAATGGAGGGGGTTTCTATTTAAGCATGTTGGATAGACCATGTGAACTCCTTTTTTTTCCTTTCCCTGAAATAATAGTAGAGGACTTAAAATGGTATTAACTTATAAATATAAAGAAATTGGAATTGCAGATCAATGAGCTTAACAAATCTTTAGAAGATGGAGTGTGAAAGGAAGAAGTTATAAGTGAAATGTCTGTAAGAGACAGAGATGAGAAGCAGGCTCTGTAGAGTCCCATACTTGGAAGCTGTGGGCACATCAAAGCTAGGCTTAAAATACAGAGCAGAATAAATATGAACCTTGGTTGAAAGTACGAGCTCCTGAAGATCACCCAGATACCCTTCTTTTTTTTTTGGGGGGGGGGGGATTCTCGTGACCCACCAGATGAATGTTGTACCCTGAACCATTACATTTCCCAAGCCAACAATTGGACAGAAGACTGAAAGTAATGAATTGAAAATAAAATCATTATGAAATTTTTTTACTCTCAATTTGCTTTCTTTGCCTAAAGGGGCTTCTTTTTTGTTTGTGAAAGTCATATGGTTGCCGGCGTGATTAGGTTGATTGAACACATGCAGCCACTTGCCAGTTTTTCACTGTTTTTGTCCTCCTCCTGGTGTCCAGAAGTCCCTTTCTGGGTCCCTGTATCCTCAAAGGGATGATCATAGGCAGATCCCCCCGGCCAGAGATGCCTGGAGTCTTGTCTCCCCAGATTCGCCGTGCCCAGTTACAGGGAAGCTGTCACTCGGCCGCCATCTTTAATCCAACCCAGATACCCTTCTTTAGACAATTCCCTTCACCCACTCCTGAAAGAAGCACAGACAATTAAGGAGAATACATCCAAAAACTTTCATTAATTTCATTAAAATTATAAGAGAAGATATTGTATCCTTAATACAAGAACAGATACTATGAAAAAAGGAGCTATCAGATAACAAGAAAATAGTTTGGAAATTTAAAATTTATTATGAACAAACAAATTTAGAAGCATTTGAAGATAACATTGATGAAATCTTCTAGAAATCACACCAATAGCAACAACAACAAAAGAAAAGTAAATGCAAGGGAGAAAGAAAGGGAAATTAAAGGTTTCATATAGCACATTCAAGATACAAGCAATAGGAATTCCAAAAATGAATCCATGCATCTGAGCCCTTTGGTGGTGTAGGAGTCACAGTGAAACTTGCTCTTTTCCCTTAGGTTGGTTTACTGAAAAGATGAACTCACAGTTATGGTAGATTAATAAAAGGAAGGTTTATTTCCAAATACCATGCGTGTGGATGAAACCAAAAGGATGATTTCCCAAAGTCTTAGTGATGGTCAGTGGCTTTTAAAGATGCCTTTTAGAACGGAGAGGGGGAGAGAAACTGAAAAGTATATGTGCAGCGTTTTGGTTGCTGTAGGGAATGTGTGTAGCAAGGGGTTGGTAGGAGGATAGATTTGTGTAGATGGGTGGAAATAGATTGATTTGCAGATTAACCCGAGAGACAGGTCTCCTGCTTCAAATGACCTTAGGGTCATGTCTATTCCTATGTAATAAGGAAGTTTGGCAGCCTTTTCTGATTCTAAATCAGGTTACTCAGGTTTTATAAAAGAAAGGCCAGTGCTTTCTGATCATAAATGGCCTTTTCACTTAAAATATTCTTTATACCCCAAAATCATATTTTGGGGTGAAATTTCCTTAGCTTCTTCAATTGTACTCTTCAGTACTCACTCTGGATTTGATTATATGATATAATTTGGTCAATTGTATTGTAGAAAACTTGATACAACAGAGGTTGAAAAAAGTACTTTTTTAACTTCCATTATTTTTTGTTTATTTCAGGTTCATTGAGAGTACAAAGAATTAGGTCACACTGATTGCATTTGTTAGGTAAAATCCCTTTTGTGATTGTGTCCCACCCCCAAGAGGTGTGCCATACACCATAACCTCCCTCCCCACTTCTATTATTTTAATTGACAGATAGTTGTACATATTAATGGGGTATAGCGTGATATTTTGGTACATGTATACAGTGTGTGATACTTCTGTCATTGTCATGAGAACATGCTTGAGGATGAGACTTATGGAACAGGGCCCTGTCCTGCCTAATACCATTTTAACTCAGCTAACAGCTAGCCTACCACAAATACATGGGTGAGGTCTAGCCAATTCCAGAAACACCTGCCTAGCTGACTCAGGAGCAGTTGTAAATGGTTATTACTTTAGGCTACTGAGTTTTAGGTTGGTTTGTTATGCGACATTGTTATGGCAACAGACAGCTGCGATATGGAGAGCAAGAAAAAGGGATGAAGGAAATTACTGAAGAAATATTACAAGAAAATTTCCTAGCACTAGTAGATACAAGTCTCCAGTGTCTCAAGTCTTTTCTTAAGTCTTATGAAAAGACTACCAAGCTGTTGTCATTCTGAAATTTAAGAACTTCGTGGATTAAAATAAGGTACTAAATAAGCTTTGTGGAGAGTATTAAATGAAAAGAAAGCATTAAAATAAGTTACACAGAGATGAATGGAAGTCAGAACGGCATCACACTTTTGACAGCAATTGTGAATGACAGAAGATAGTGAGGCAGTGCTTGGAAAATTAGGAGGGAAAATAATTTTCAGCTTAGATTTCAATACTCACCTGAAACTACTAATTAGATATAAGGATAGAATAAAGAAATTCTAAGATCTAGAAGGATTAAAAAGTTTGTTTTATGTGTCCTTTCATAGAAACCTCTTGGAGGATGAACTTCCATAAAAGGAAGGAGAAAATCATTAAGGAGAAAGAGGATACAAGAAACCGAGGGTCCAGTCTGGGAGGGCAGAGAGAAGTTCCAGGAAGGCAGCTGTCCACCAGGCTTCGAGAGCGCCCGTCTGGATTAGAGAAAAAGGATGGAGGGTTATGAGAGGATTTAGGGAGGAAAAAAAAAAAAGACAAACCAAACCATGAAGTATTCAGTATGTTTGAGCATTTGGGGGAAAAAATATCTGTGGTTGATAACTGCTTTGGACTTGGTAAATGAAAATAGTAAATGAAAAACTGTATCCCAAGAATGGAAGAAAAAGTATCCAATGTACTCAGCCCTACTATGAAGCTAAACTGTAGCTTTGACATGAAGGCTATAACCCAACTATAGCACAAGACTATGAGGAAAGGACCAAGGAAGGGGAAGGGAGGGGGGAGGTTTGGGTGGAGGGAGGGTGATGGGTTGGGCCACATCTATGGTGCATATTTTTATCTATAATAAAAAATAAATAAAATAAAATATAATGTGAGTCAGGTCATGACATTCTTCTGCCGAAACCCCTCCCATCATCTCTCCTCACCTCATTCAGAGTGAATCTGGTGCCCTCACTATAACTTACCTGCAACTTTCCAACTCCCACTCTCATTGACCTCATCTGCCCTGATCCCGGCCTTTTCCACTCTTCTGTGGCTGATTCTTAAACATACGAGGGGCACTTCCACCTTCAGACTCCACCTTCATACTTGCTGTTGCCCCTCAACTGACATCCCCTAGATTTCCATGTCTCAATCACTCACTTCCTTCAGATCTCTGCTCAAATGAATTCTTTTCAGAGAGGACTTCCCTGGCCACAGCATCCAAAAGACAGCTTGTTACTCTTCTTGTTTACACTAATTTTTCTTATTAGCTTTTATCACTATACTTCCATATGATTTATTTGTTTAATGCCTTTCTCCTCCTTAACACACACATGCATGAATGTAACTACCTGAGAGCAGAGACATTGTTTTGTTCAATGTTGCACCTCAATGCTTATAAGAATATCTGCCACTTGGTAGGCACTCAGTAAGAATTTGCAAATGAATGAAAACAAATGGAAAATAAAGAAGAAGGGTATGGATATATTAAGTTTAAGTAATAAAACCCGAGATGAAACACATTTAAAATTTAGGGAATTTAGGAACGTGGATTATTTTTAACTTATTTGCTATCTAAAAAATACAATCATATTTTATTTAAATATCAAACATGATACTGGGCACCTCTAAAGAATTTTCAGCTTTCAATATATGCCCAGGTAAAAATATCATAAGCATAACTTCTGATATTGCCAAAATCAAAAAACAATCTAATTTGATACACAACTGCTCCTAACAAAGAGAACAGAAATAGAGGTATAAGTCCAGTTTTAAAACACAGGTTTCTTTATTGTGAACGGCCTTTTTCTGTTCATAAATTAAAGATAATAAATACACAATGACCTCCC
This sequence comes from Loris lydekkerianus, assembly GCA_963574355.1. Classification (NCBI taxonomy): domain Eukaryota; kingdom Metazoa; phylum Chordata; class Mammalia; order Primates; family Lorisidae; genus Loris; species Loris lydekkerianus. The sequence continues at coordinate 37,836 of CAUYPK010019678.1, forward strand.
AATTGTGCCTAAACTTACCATGCTATCTCTAAGCATTACAGTAAATGACATTACACTTAAAGTCAAAAAAATCAGGATTTCACTTTAGGGTTTGCATTACATAATCATTATGTAAATTGATTACAAATCACAGGATTACATGCATCAAAGTCTCCTAGGATCAGTGATCAATTGTGCCAGCCTCATCAAAAACTGAAAGATTTATCTGTCTTGGAATATCAGCCTATCTGCCTTTTCTTTTCTTATAGCTCTACTCCATGAAGAGACATCTGAAATATATTTTAATTTGAGAAATAAGAGATTTTTAAAAATCTAATTTTCTACATTGCAATAAATTGTGGTTGTAAGCCTTGTAAGCTTCCAGGAGAGCCAACAGTTCAACTTGGCATGACATAATAGATCTACCTGGTTGGCCAATAGTTCAACTTGGCATTGGCTTCACATGTCAATTTGCATCAGTGTAGGTCTCCTAACAACTTTGGCCTTTGGAGATTGAGTTCTGTCTTTTGGGAAGCTGAAAAAAGCCCCCAAGTTCAAGTAGTATCTGGATGTCTAAAAGGCTCCCAGCATAAACAATGCCTTCAATGCTCAGATTCTCTGATCAGAATTTCTAAAACTGCCCTTTCTATCTACCACTAGGAGTCTTTTTTCCATGGGTCTTAAGTTGGGATTCATAATCTCCCAGAATTTTTTTGGGAGGGAACAATAGCATTTATGAGATTTTCAAAGAAATACATGATCTTCTCACAAAGTTTTAAATAAAAAATATTATAGTTTTCCAAATATTGAGTTTTCTCCATTTCATCTCATTGAGATGCAGAAATAAATATTTCTGATCCATTTTTTTTTCACTTGTTTTGTATCTGATTTTCTAACTCTTATTTATCACTTACTAATTTATTCAATACAAATTCTCCCAGTATCTACCATGAACAGAGCATACGTCTGAATTTTTTCTATAATTTTATAAACTATGTTTATATAATTAGCTGAAAATATAATAAATATTTTATGAAAGGATTTAGTCAGTGCACAAATTATAAATACTTGAAACATAATACTAGATTATAATTTGTAACTCAGGAGATCAAATATAAATTACCACTTTAGTATTCTTTCTAATGGTAACTCAAAGACAATTTTTTTTCTCCATGCAACTAAATTCTCTTTTTTAAAAAATGGAGGTAAAGGAAAGAGTATTACTTAAGGTAAATGCATAAAAAAGTATTAAATCTTAAGACATTAACATTAAATAAAAATAGGTTGAGATATATAAATATATATGTAAACATATATGTGTATATATATATATATATATATATATATATATAGGTTGAGATATAGATATAGATATAGATATCAACCTTTTATGTATATACATACATACACACACACATACATACAAACCCTGCAGGGAGGGTTAACACTAGAGGTAAAAGGAGATTTATGCCATGCTTCTAAGGACATCCCTTGGCATACTGCCAGGAAAGCCTGGGGACATGCTTTACATCTTCATCTAGAAGTAAGGTGAATACCCTGTACCAGCTTATCCCATTTCCTGAATTCCCTACCACATCTAATTCCCTACTCCACTCAATTCAAATATTTTCTGGGCCTGCTATAGGTGGTAAGCTTTTATTCTGCAAGCCTTAAAACCAAGCCCTAGGCCGACCATGCAGTGGAATTCCAAGCAATGGCTCTTCCTAAAGAAGGCAGAACATTCTGTCCTATCTGAGGCTTTGTTTAAATTTCAGTTTCCTTTGTCTTACCTCTAGTTCCCAATGCATATCATCCTCATCCCAAGACTTCTGTGTCCTTTCTGTAAGTGCCCCTGCCCACCCCAGCCTCAGTCTTCTAAGCCTTTCCTTCCTGGGCATTCCCAGGGTTGGCTGTCAGCCAGAACATAGTTTCTGCCTTGCAATAAAACCTGTCATTCCCAGCCATTCTATTTAACTTCAAAGAGTAACTCAAATTGCTATCTACCACCAAGATGTTAACACTTCCCTTTCTGGAAAGCAGATACTTCAATAAGGAGAGAATAAAGAATGAAATGAGGGTGCACATGGATAGACAGCTATTGGGCCTCTGGAGATACAGAATTGTAGCAAGAGCTGTAACTCAAATAAAACTTAACAACAAGGGACAAGAAAAAACAAAAGATAGAAAGTCACCTCGAGAGCTGCTGGGCAAGGAATTTGGAAAAATATTTGAAAGGCTAGTACATATACAGACGCAATTGTAAGCCTTTATTAACGCAAAGGATTCAAAAGCAGAAAGTGGTAAAATTCAAACCAAAACATATAGAATCACAATTCAGAATATGTATGTTTGTGTGCCAAATGCAGAAGCCGAAAAGAAAATTAGCTCATGGTGTTTACTCCATTATATAACATTGTAAAATTTAAAGATTTATAAAAAGAGAGCCTGGTAATAACATCAAACTTTATGAAAAAGCCTTAAAGATAACTAGTAATTCAGAGGGGAGCCGAGGATAAAAGAAGAAAGGAGTACTGAGTCAGGTAGAGGAGAAATACTTAGAAAATGGGGAAAACTGGTTCACTTACCTACAATCCCATTTTATGATATGCTGACTGTTGAACAAAAGGAAAGAAAAAGAAAGAGCATAGAACATCGCCAACCATATATTTTGAAAAATGCACAGATTAATAATTTAGTCAAAGAAGAAAATCATAGTGACTATTTTTAAAAGGATATGAATGTACCAAAATCTTAATAGCTATTTTTCTAATAGGGTTGAAGGGAGTTAAAATGTACAGGGCAGGGGTGGCACTGAATCGAGAGATTGCTTTCCCTTTATTCAATACTATAAATGTCTGAAAAAGAAAACAAAACACATAAAACAGAATTTAGAATATACATTGAAGACATTTTAAGAGAAAAGTGAGACCATTATTTAGAAATATTGCCCTATAAAAAAAATTATCAATACATGACATGATGATAGATGCTTTTTCTTTCTTAGCACTATAAACTTTCTTAAATTTGGTAACTCACATGTGGGTTTAAAGGAGAATATAAAGAAAATGTGTGGTCAAGGTCATAGGAAATCTTAGCATCCTTATCAAGTTCTAATGTATGTATTTTTAAATGGGATTTATAATTCACATGAAACATAAAAAGGAGGCTCTGATTACATTTTCAGCTATGATTTTTCTCATGAGAACTTTAGGGCTTTCCAAGTGTGTTCTTTGCTCAAACTCTTTTTGGGGTGACATACAGGTTACCTGCTATTATATCTTCTTTGGAGAGCAATGGAAAGGAGAAAATCTATATTATGAAGGGCTCAATAAAACCTGCTGAAGGTCAAAGTCCCTTATAAAAAGCTAGAGACTGTAAGAGTAATTTACATGCTGCTTTTGCAAATATATATGTAACAAAATAAAAATATACTCCTCGTTGACACTTTTGAATTCTCAGCATTGTAAGACAATCAGGGTCAATTCGCATTTATTTAAAAATATAATTTGTATTTAAAAAGCTGAATAGGCTTTTGCCTTTCTCAGTCCCCACACTGGAGGATGCCTCATCAGTTCTCTCCCTATCCCAAAAATGCAGGTTCAAATTTGTGCTTCCAAAAGACTTCTAGGATCATTGGTCGGTTACGTAGTCAGGCCCCCTCAGCCTTTCTACTGATACTTTGCACAGAGGGAAGGAGGCACACATTCTTCACCATCATCCCTGGGACTAGCCAGAACCAATTCAATCAGTAAACGGCAGAACAAAAGGCAACTTGACTAAGAACTCACTTTCTTATTGATATAATAGGGGTCCAGGTCCTCCAGGGGCACTGATACCATCTCTGGAGGAATGTCTCCATAAATAAATGGAAGAGACTTTCCTGCTTCCAAGTCACTATTTGGCTTCGGGCCATTTTCATCATCCTCATCCTTGCGCTCCTGTTTGGGTCTCTGAGCTTTCTCTTCTGCAATGCGTTGTTCAATAGCAGCAAGGGATTCCCTGGTAAAGAATCGGAAGCTGTCAGGTCCTGGCGGTACCAGCACTGACTGTGCCATCTTTTCATCCTGCTCTTTTAATCACTGTTTAGCTCTTTGCATAAGAAAGTTCTACAGAAAGAGAGGGGGAGAAAAAAGCAATGACCATTAGGACAAAAGTGGCAATTACGAGACACTGAGCACTGAGCTAAAGGACATAAACCAAGAGAGCTATATTATTTCACAAAGGAAGCTGTGTGTGGCATTCAGGAAATCTCGTCCATGCATTCATTTGCTTGCATGGAGATCTGCCTTTCACATTTAGTAGGTGTCTATGAGGTAATCTAATTTCCCACTCCCAAAATGTTTTAGTAATCGTGGTAGTTGGGGGAAGATATATAATTCAGAGCTCAGAAATGGAGGATACTGGTTTATGCTTGCTGTTTCACTTCTATGAATATTTTGGCAGCCATCTTTCTCAGCATCTTTCTAAAAAAATACCAGAGATCCAAAACCAGAGATGAAACATCACACAATTTGTAGAACCTTGGCTGTGTGGGGCTCTTGCATGTATGTCTCCATTTTTTCCCACATACATTTTGGCTCACTTTACTATCTTTAAGAGTTTATTCAAAAGCAATACACCTGATAAAGAGCTGTGGGAACATAGATAGGTACTGCTTGAAAGCTGGGGAAAGGAAGGAGCACAATACGCCTGTCTGTGTTTGCAACTGCTCGGAAGCTGCACAGGAAGGGACTCAGCTCTTGCCAAACCGGGCAGGAAGTCATCCACGTCAGAGGTCTGTAACTTGGACCCCCTGGCATAACAACCTGCTGCTACATAGTGTAAGTGCTTCTGAAATTAACAAATTTGCAGCACCTTAGGAAACACTGTGGAGATAGCCCACTTTCTCAAAATGTACCCATTTCACAAAAATCTGGCATAGCAGTCTGAGTGTCCATTTCAGAATTTGGGCTTGTTTGAGATGGTTTATCTTTTAAGCAAACTCTTACTATATAGGTTTTTGCAGTAACAAAAATAATGGAGCTTTACTGGTAGTCAAACCATATTTTACCAAACTAAAGTAGATAACTCAACAGAGCACTCAATCATTTCAAATCCATCTGAACCGGTGGCAGGAGTTTCTATGCTATTTGAAACAATACAACCAAAATTTTGACTACTGGATGCCATCTGTACAAAATCGCTTAATCTATTTTTTCTTCTTTTTCTTTTCTTGTAAAAAGAATCCATTTAACTCCCACACCATAGGCGTGAGAGTTGCCAGTTAAACATATGAAATGCATTTTCTAAGAGTAAAATGTGTTGCTATGCAGTTCGTTTCTGCAGCATATCCCAGATAAAACAGAGGGAGATCTAAGACAGCACATCTATTGTACAGCTTCATTAAAAATTGTTTTCTGAAGTAGACCAGGACCTTTCAGCCTCCAGCTAGCAGACTACCCTACCTCCAAAACATCCCCCCATTTTTTCACCCGTCCCGAGAGACCCTCATGGCTAGCGAAAGGCATAGACACGGAGATAGTTCTTGCACACTGGGGGGAGGAGACTGCCATGCCTGGATACTCTAATAGAAGAGACATGCTAAAACATGCAGCCAGCAGCTTCAAAATGAAAGTGGTCCCCCTGCAGATTTCCCCAAGGATTCTACTGTAAAGGTTGAGAAGCATCACAGAGAATAAGCATAATAAGAATATTAAAACATTACCCCTGCAGAATCTTTTACACCCAGACTTTGGGATTGATAAGCTGGCATCAAGAAGACTGCAGTTAAAATTCCATCATGCTTTCAAAAAAAAAAAAAAAAAAAAAAAAAAAGAAATTTTTTTTTTTTTTAATTCTTCTTCAAAGACCACACCTAACTTCCTGTAAAAGGATTCTGGTAACTGAAGTAAGAACCGGCATTTCCTGTTACAGGGACTACAAAGTGGCGTTTTTGTAACTACCACTAGAGGGCGGAGAAGCTGTGAGCAGAAACACCTTCCCAACGTACACCCAGAGACAAGGCGTCTGAAGCAGCACAAAGCTTTCAGCAATGAAGTTCTCATTTTTGACAGGCTTTTCTTGGAACTGACCGTCAAAACTTTACTGATTTCACGTATTAATTGTGTTAACCAATGTTGTTTCCCTTAAATTCTTTATTTACTAAGCCAGAAAGTCATTCAATGTAAATAATTCAAATTGCAAGTAAAAAGAAAATGCACTGATGTATAATGTCTTTTTCAGTCAATGAAGGACTCCATATGTGACGGGGGTCCTGAAAAATTATAATACTGTATTTTTACCGTAAGTTTCCTATGTTTGCAGTATTCCGGACAACAACATGTCATACAGGTTCGTGACCTAGGAAGAATAGTCTACACCGTATCTATAGTCTAGGAGTGTAGCAGGCTGTACCACCTAGGTTTGTGTAGCCACACTCGATGATGTTCCCACGTGATCAATTGCCCAAGGACACATTTCTCAGAATGCATCATTAAGCACCACATGACTGTAAATAGAAGAAGATCAAAAATAAGAACTCCTATAAAATAGCAATTATATTAATGAGAGTCTTGCATACAGCCTCAGGTCTAGAGTATCTGAAATCCAATAAAGTTCTTTGCTAATTCAATAAAGAGATGACTCATGTCACACGAGTCAACTTTTTCTAGAAAAAATAAAATTGACCCAATGAGGTACCAATTTTATCTTTGACTGAAGTCACTGAAAAGCAATGAGAAAAATAGAACTGATAGCCAGGGAGACCCTAAATACAAGTCTTTCAGCCACTATTCACCATAAGATTTGAGGACTTACTAAGTGCTAGTTACTTGACTAAGATGTCTGCATTCTCTATACTATTCATTCTCCCCAGAACTTGATAAGATAAACGCTTTTGTTATCTTTATTTCGAAAACCGAGGAAAGAAAGTATACTGAGATTAGGGAAAGACTCCTAAAATCATCCAGGCAAGATTCAAACTCAAAGTCTGACATCAAAAATCTGTGATCATTAGTCATAAAAACAGACACCTGTTCATGCAACTAAAACCTAAATTAGGATAAAATAAAAATAAGGCACTTGCACCAATTATAATCAGAAACAGTTCTATTACATCCATATCCAGCATTGTTTATATTTTCTAGCTTCATCGTTTTCATTTAAAAATTTATTTGTTGGAAATGGTAAGGAGAAGAAATATACAGAAAGAATATTTTAGTCACTCTAGCACAGTGGTTCCCAGCCTTTTAGTCAACAGGAACCAGTTTTATGGAAGAAAATTTTTCCATAATCCAGGGGGTGGTCGAGAGAGGGGAGTGGTTTTCATATGAGTTTGCAAGGAATTGATTTACTATGGTCTCTGTGAGTCAAACCTCTCTGCTACCTACCATCACCACCGCAGTTCCACCTCAGATCATCAGGAATTAGATTCCGATAAAGAGCTCACAACCTAGATCCTTGGCTGCGCAGTTTACAGTAAGGTTCACGGTAGGAGAATCTAATGCTGCCACTGATCTGACAGGAGGCGGAGCTCAGCCAGTGGTGAGCTGGTGGGGAGCAGCTTCCCTTACTCTCCTGCTGCTCACCTCCTGCTGTGCAGCCTGCAGCCCAGTTCCTAACAGGCCATGGAATGTCGGGAACCCCCGGGTCAGGAGCCACAGCTCTAGCAGGTATCTATTTTTGGTTACAAGAGAAAGAAAAATAACTCTAAATGGTAAAAGAAAAAAAGGAAGAAAGAAGAGAATGTATTGATTCATGTTTTATTGTCTAGGCTCTCCAGGGGTGAGTTTTAGGCAGGGGAATGATTCAGAAGCATAACTGATGTTGCCAGCGCATTGTAATGCTTTATCCTTTGGCTCTGACTTCTATGGCGACAACTTTTCTAAAGATTCTCTCCTTGCCGTAGGGAGATGCTGTAACATCTCTAGCCTCTCAACCTTCTGTACCTAAGTTTAATGGGAACGAAGAGCCAGGAAAAGTCTCATTGCATCTCACTGGCTCCAGGTGAATCACAAGCCCATCCCCAAGTAATCAACGTTCTGGGCAAGGCTGCTCTTTGATGGCCTCCTTTATACCTCATGCCCCACCCTTGGAAGAAAGAAGAAACCTCACTTGAAATCTATGAACAGGCTCACAGTTGTGGAACAGAAGCATTCCCCCAAAGCAGAGTCTGAAACCATACATGACTAAGAGGGGAATTAATGGGGGATAGCAAAAACAAACAAGTACTTATTCTAGTCACATACTAGTTATGTTTGCACTGCCTCAATATTTGAAAAGTAACATTGAGAATATATACATATGGTATGTCTTCCATGTATAACAACTTCCATGTATACCAACCAGGCAAGATATTTGGAAGATTACTTCCCCCAAAGGAAGTTGTCCTATTGTAATCAAGCACACAAATGCTTCACAAATTTCTATGGTGAGCATCAGCTTCAATTATCAAAGGAATATTCCAATCTCACTTTACAAATGTGTTCAGCAACAGACCAAGTTGTTATACAAATTATTTTAATTCACAAAATAAAAATGTACAAGGTTTTTACCAAAAATTATATTTGGGGGAGATGAATTGTAATAACACAATATCTACTTTTGTTAAGCACTATTTTAAGAGCTATAAGACCATTTAATCCTTATAACATCCTGATGTGATAGATACTGTGGTCATCCCCATTTAAAACATGAAGAAGAATTTAAAAGAACATAGGATATTAGAGGCTGGGAAGGGTAGGAAGAAGGGAAGAATAGGAAGAGATGTGTTAAAGGATACACAATTAGGCTAGACAGCCTAAGTAAGTTCTAGTGTTCTATACCATTGTAGGGAGAACATAGTTAACAATAATATATAGTTTCAAATAGCTAGAAGGAGGATATTGAATGTTGTTTTCAACACAAAAAAATGATAAATGTTTGAGGTAAAGAATATACTAATTTCCCAGATCGGATCACTATGTATTATATGTATAGTCCCTACCTGCCCCATCAATACATAGAATTGTTATTTGTCAATTTAAAAAATTTTTTAAATGAGGAAACTGAGGCAAGCAGAGGCTAAATAATTTGCAACATGCTTAAGTTCTTACAACTGAGAGGAATATGATTTAACTCAAATTAACTCAAATGGATGCAAATTCCATGTTTCTAAAAATTATGCAATGCTTCAAACATTTTTCAGAATCATTCACTATCAGGAACACATCAAGATATGTGCAGTTTCTTTGACATTCATTAGTTTTAGGGTCACTTCTATCTTTCCCGTTGATTCTAGCCACAGACCATGTCTCAAAATATTTAAGTGCGAACACAAAATGTTTTACCAAAAAGTCCAAGATATCAAATGAGCAACATATGAATATTTTTTCCATCTCAAAAAACTTTTGTGTAGTGTAGATTTGAAAAAGAAATTACAGTCTTTTGCTTCTAATTTCTCAGGATGAGATTGTCAGGAATTGTATACATTATTTTTTTCTTCCACTAGCTGTGAACCTTGTTAACATCATGCTGATATCTTATGAGAATTAAATATGACATAAATTATTTGAAGATTTTAAATTTCATTTAGTTTACTTTTCAGACAGACAATTTTGTGTGACAACTTTTAAGACCAGACACAATGTTTGGAAGATCCATGAGTAATGGGAAAGGCAAACAAATATTATTTGAAGAAGTCCAAAAAGAAAAAAAAAATATTAAGAATTGAGTATTTAAGTTCTGATGACATTTCTAAAATAGGACTCCAATTTTTCTCTACGAAGATCCACACCTTAATTGCTTGAAAGATAAATGCATTCTAAGATAATGATTGGCTTACTAATCTCCTAGATGGGGACATAATCTTCTTATAGTTTATAATTAATGGTTTTGGATCAGGGCTAAAAAACTTAAGAGCATTTTGTATTCAGGAGTTAAGAAGGCTGAGGAAGACTATGGAATGTCTTTTCTGAAAGTGATCCTTTTCAATTTGTTTTCACAATTATAATTTTTGGTGTTCATTAGTAAGTCAGGGTAATGTTCAAAAATATAAACCAAGAAAAGATTTGCTAAATATTATCAGAGGATTTATTTTTTGGATTTTCTGACTTTCTCGGCTGGAGTGTATTTTCTCATGCACTTTTTTATTATTACTCACTGTGTTTTTATATATCCTTTGTCTTTAGCCTGAATCTACTAGTTTGTTTCTTCAACTAACAATTCCCATAAAGGGAGAAAGCTCTGAACAACCAGACTTACATGTTTTTCTGCAGTAGATTTGGAGCACAGCACAGTGGATTATGAAAAACTCAAGTTCAGCATGTACTGGTCAGAAAATCTCATTTTTTTCTTTAAATGCTAGGTTTAATTCTAATAAGACACAAACTTATTTTGCATACTTTATGTTCATACTAGATACATTAAGCAATATTCTTTTCTCTCTCTCTCCAAATACTGGATCTTATTTAGAAACTATTTAATGTAAATTGTTGAAAGTAAAACCTTGTCAAGAACCACCAGGTAGAAAAAAGGTTCTTAACAAAATGGAATTTTAAAGTAACACAAGTCTAAAAATCCACAAAAAGAAATAGGACCATTATAATTTGAACAATGGCTAGTTATTTGCATTTTTGCTGTTGTAAATCAGTGAATCTGGGTGTCTTCAGATTTGATTTCTTCAAGCCCACACAAAACATGCACTACAAAACGATTTTATCATAAAATACTTGCTTTCTACACCCATTTTGGGACAAACTGTCACCAGAAATAAATAAATACATTAGGGGCTGAACAAACCTAGTAGTGGGCGATACACATTTTGCCAAACAAAAGGACTCAATAGGCTCTGGGCAGAGCAAATGAGGGTAAGTTAAGGAATGAATATTTAAAATATTAGAAATTAATTCAGAAATGGCACTTTATTTTCCTCAAAAGAAAATTAACATTTAGTAACACAGTAATGAATTTTGTCTTCAGAGAGATTAGTGCACTGGCAAAGTATTCAAATAACTGGACAGCTCTGGAGAGCAAATACCCCAAAACATCCTAGCTTTGCAGATCCCAAGGTAAGGATGGCCTTCCCTGATCACTCCCTTTTGCCAGAGGTCCACAAAGAGGAGGGAAGGAAGGAAGGAAGGAAGGAAGGAAGGAAGGAAGGAAGGAAGGAAGGAAGGAAGGAAGGAAGGAAGGAAATTAGTTGCTACATGATCACCTGCTGGCTGTGCTCCCAACTATAAGCAGCAACCTTTGAGGAACCAAAGAGGAGTCCCAGTGGGCAAGGGGAGTAGAAAAGAGAAACATGATAAATGTAAACCTGGAAGAGAGTAAAATGGGACACACCCCAATTTAAATCCCTATGTTGGCCAATCCACAAAAGCATTTGCTAGATTAAAAAACTGGACACGCCTCATTTCTTAAAAAACACAGTACATACAAAGTTTGATAATAATTAGAAAAATCATCAGAGAAATGCTCAGGGAAAATGCAGCTTTTCAAAGTAAACACCTCAGGATCTACTCATCCAGGCAACAATGCCTCTTGCTTTTTAGCAGGGATGTAATTGGTCAATGACACTGAGAAGAGACAGAGAAAGAGGCTTGAAGGAGGGGCGAGAGCGCAGACTGGTCTGCTGAATAAGGAAGTCTGGACTGGCCATAGAAATATTATGGGAACATTGTGACTAGCATTCAGCATTCTGGCCAAAAAGAGGGAAAGAATGTGGGTATGAGGTAACCTAGAAAATCAATGACCGAAAGGATGATAATGACCAATAAAATGACCTTTCAATGACCAATTAAAAAAAAAAATCAAGGACCAATAGAAAAGGTCAAGGTGCCCAGAGGCACAAAGAGGCCAATGAAATAGTTACTAAGGATTTCAAATGGAGAGAAAGAGAATGTTTATACCTCTAGGCTGCCTTTGTGTCTCCGTCTTTCTCTCTCTCTTCTCACTCGTGAGAGGGACCCACTTCCAACTCTTTGCGGAAGTGCTCTGAACTTTCTCTCTGTTCTTAAATAAAATTTCTTTGTTACACTAAAGCCTGTGAAAGTTACTTTTACTTTCTATTCACACTGCCTGTGCTGCCCCAGTTTTACTTTAGGTTTCTACATATTTTTGCTGTCAATTTGTCTGTGCCTCAGTTGATAGAACCAGACCAACTGCGTTTGAGGCACTGGGACCCCCGGACCTCCAACAAACACCACACAGCTTTACAGGGCAACCTTTAAAATGCTCCTTTTGGGTCAAAGCCTGGGCCTGTGAGGATCCAAGCAGGCCTGTGACTGCAGATACCAAAGGTTCTGAGGTCTGGCCCTTCCTTCCCAGACACAATGTCAAACTCATAAAATCTTCTGTCATGTTACATTTTATATTTTGAAACAAGGAAGCATTTTTTCCATAATCTTGAGGCATTTATTACAATGTTCTCTGCCAAAATTTCACTTTAGCTTAAAATACAGTCTTTGTGTTGCTCTACTCAGATCACCACCTCAGCGTATTACATGAAGGCTTCTCCTGTGATCGGTGTGACCCACATCCACACAAAGTCCCATGGCAGCCTCTTTGTTCCCCAGGTGAACCAACTAGAAGTTAATACTGCTCTGCTACAAGAAAAACCTCCAAACTTAAACTTACTGGAAAAGGAGTGAACTTCTGCAAAGTCCATTTTCAAAAGAGGTACTTTTTGCTTAGAAAAGAAATCAGTGAGTCCTCTAAGAATAATAAATAGCAGTATTTTACAGTTAAACACACAATTTGTGTGAAGAATTTGGATGTTGCTCTGCTGGTCCAGGCTGTTAATATTCTTGTACTTCCTGTGGGCACCCTTCATCAGGTATATATATCTGACTTAAGGGATCGAGAATGTCTACAGGCCTCTGAGATACATGGTCATTTTTTTCTCCTTGTTCTCCTGGAAAATCAATTCAATGCTTCTTAGCTTTTCAAAGTAAAAATCTCTCTGTCTCCAAGTCTTCGATGGAAAATTTCAGTATATTGACCTCAACTCTCCGTTGCATCACTCCTATTGGCCACATAACATTTTTTCACACCACCCCAAGGTAGCCTTAGGAGTTGCAGTGATTTTCGGTGTTGAAATGGGCTTCTAGGAAGCTGCACTACTCAAGCTGAAAGGTTTCTTCCATTTATTCAAAGCTGAGCACCAAAGGAGTGAGCCATTCAGTTTCTTGACCTTGTCTATGACCAACAGGGCAGTTAGCATCAAAACACATCCTGAACCCCTAGAGGAATTCAAAATTGCCCCCAAATTTTCCTTTTCATAATTTGTCCACAGAAATTATTTTGTCAAACCCACCCTTTGAAAACCTACTTATATATAGCATTTTGAAGTTCTGTACCAGTTTAGCTTGAATTTCACTTTCTTTAAGGAAATGGGGTCAGGGGATAGCATGGCAAACATGCTCTGCCTATTGTCTAACTGACCAATAGGCAGACCCTGAGCACAACTGCTCCATCTTTGTCAGATTCAGCTTCACAGACTCATGGATTCAGGCCACCCTATTATGTAGACTTCAAGTGTACATTCACTGCCATCTTAGGCTCCTTGAAGAAGCTTGTGCACTGTCCACGGCCAGCTCTGGTTCCATCTTTATCGTATTCAAACTGCTGGATGAATATTCTTTTTAAAATTATAGGTATTCCTTTACATGACTGTTGTCTTTCAAGACACATTTTGTTTTTCTTTAACAGAAATGCACACCAATTTTATCATGGTGATCTCTAGGAAATATAATTCAGTATATAGATAATGACTTTGCATCTAACTTTCCTGGGGGGAGGGGAATGAGATAACTAAAATAAGTTATATCTATGTCTTTATAGAAGTATTTTTATTTTATTGCAGGTAGACTGATGATACATTCCTACAAACTTTTAAAATCTTCAGCAGTATTACATGTGTGTTAGTACAGTGGTCCCTACCTTTTTGGCAGCAAGGGCTGGTTTCATGGAAGAAAATTTTTTCTATAGACGGGGTGGCAGTTGGGGGATGGGATCTGACAGGAGGCGGAGCTCAAGCAGCGATGTAAGCGATGGAGAGCAGCTATTAATACAGATGAAGCTTAGCTCACTTGTCCACTGCGTATCTCCTGCTGTGTGACCCAGTTCCTAATAAGGCATGGACCAGTCTACGGCCTGAGGGTTGGGGACCACAGTATTAATAAATTTCTATAAATTATTTCAACCTTCTTTAAATGGATTATCAGTTAGAAAGCCTTCCAATCTGATTACATCACATATTAGTTTCTTTTCGATGGCTTGATTATGTTGGGATCACAGAATTCCACTTCTGATTTTAATGACCAAGTAAGAAAGAACATTTTCTAAGGTATTGTTCTCTCCATGAGGGTAAAGCCCTTCAATTTGTTTTATATACATATTTATTTACAATTCACATTTCTCATACCATCTGTTTTTTCAAAGACTTCTACCTAAATTTTTTCCCTTCAGCCCTCATCCATCTTCTTCCATAAGTAAGAAAAAATCAGCCTCTAAATTCCTCAGTGGGATAGTAGATCTGAATGTCTGAGCATCTTCTCCATGTCGGAACAAGCAGACAAAGTAAGGAGGAGAAGGTCTTTGAAATTAAAAACAATGCTCAAAAAATAGCAAAGTGCCCTAGATATAAAATTTGCTTGTACGTGCATGTGTGTGTGTGTCAGAGACACAGAGGAAGAGAGAATGAGAGCATAAGAGACCAGGGGATTATCTCTTCACACCTTATCAACACAACCTGAATTCTGGCAAACATCATGCTACTAGGTTCTTAATTTATTATCTCATTTAATCCTCGCCACATTTGTGAAAGAAGTAGTAGTATTGTCACTTTCCAAATGTGTAGAAGATTAGAGTTTATGGATGTTGGGTAACTTGCATTGCCATAGTGAGCCAGAGCTTCAATTCACATGTGTTTAATTTCAAATCTTGACTATACTTCATTGCTTCATTTTTCCCTCAGAGTGATAAATGTGCCATTGAAACACAAGTTGAGAAATATGTCTGATTTTTTTTAAAAACATCACTGGATTCTTATCTATAACTAAGATATTTGTAGAACTGCATAGGCCCTCTCCTATTAGACAAACAGGTGACTCCCTGGGAATAGCTTAGTTTCTCCTTATAACCTTGCTGCTGCTATCATAGGGCTATCTTGACCTCTGCTGGAAAGCAGAAATTGTCTCCTCAATATCTTCATATGCCCCAATGGGAGCATGCTGGTCCCAGGCACAGAGAATTAGCTAACACATTTATAAAGGACTTATTCGTTGACTCAACTGATGACTCTTGAATGTGTAGTCCTTGACTTCTGCACCCCCAACAGAGAAGTTCCAAATGCAAAGCACCCAGAACATGAACTGTAGTCCCATGGACTTAAGTTACAAAATCCAAGCTCAAAGATAAATTGTTAAAAAAATATATCAAGATGGTGACAGCAGAGCATTAGACTCCATGTGTAGGGTCCCTTTTCGCTGATTCCCTACATGACTTCCCATGAAGCCAACCCTGGTAATAATTTCTAAATTAGTCTCCCTGCTTTACTATTTGATTTCCTTCCATTTATTCCAATAGAGCAGCCAGATTTATTAAGATGCAAGATAATTGCAGATGTTGTGCTGAAGTGGACACGATGACTCAAGTAACCTAAGACAGTCCTCTAAAGCTGCAGTCCCCAACCCCCCCAAACCCCTGCCTCCTGCCCACGCAGCAGGTGAACAGCAGGCATGCCAGGGAAGGTTCATCTGTACTTACAGCTGCTCCACATCACTCACATCACTGCCTGAGCTCTGCTTCCTGTCAGATCACTGGGGACATTAGATTCTCATAGAAGCGAGAAGCCTACTGCAAACTGCACATTTGAGGGGTCTAGTTGTGCACTCCTGATGAAACGCCAATGTCCCCCGACCCCTCCATTGAAAAACTGTCTTTCATGAAACCTGGTGCCAAGGGGACTACTCCCCTAAGGAAAGACAGAGAT
This sequence comes from Loris lydekkerianus, assembly GCA_963574355.1. NCBI lineage: Eukaryota > Metazoa > Chordata > Mammalia > Primates > Lorisidae > Loris > Loris lydekkerianus. The sequence continues at coordinate 53,764 of CAUYPK010019678.1, forward strand.
GTACAGATTTTCAGAAGCAGAAATACTCAACTTCTAAGGGAGGGTCACACAGATACAATAGGAGACCCAGGTGGTCTGGTTTGGGCAGAGCAACATGATGTCCACTAAACAAATGAGAACAAGAAATTTTGGGTTTCTCTTTCCTTGTTACTTGTATATCTGCAGTGCTCAGGACAGTCCCTGGCATAGAGTAGGGACTGAGTACGTATATATAAATGATTGTAGTGCATGCCTTTCATGATCCAGGCCTCTATACTACTTTGAGTACGTGGTAGATGGAGGTGTAGAACCTCCCACTAAGCCAAATTCTCTTCTCTGTTTCTTTTAAAGGTACCGTCTCCTGCCTGCAGGTTCACAGATCAGCATCATCTGTCTCCCTCCTTTTTGCACTGCTCTTCATAAAGTTCTATCAGCTGTGCTTCTGGAATTACTCACAGCTGTCTCTTCCTCTGTCCATTGCCAACATCCAGGTTCAGGACTTTATTACCAATTAACTGTAAAAAAAAAAAATGATCTCCATTCTTTGGTCCGTTTCTCACCCACCCATTTTATATACAATTACTAGAATGTACTACAATGGCATGTAAAAAAGCCTCTACTTTAGTTGTGAAAATCAGTCTAAAAACTTTAATATCAAAGTCTAAATAAAATTACAAATACATGTCCTCTGATCTAACCTTTCCTCTGCATCCTTACACCTCTGAGGTCATGTTCAAGCAAAGGCAAACTATTCACTGCTCTCAGTCTATTTTCTTACTTTTGTACCTTTGCTTGGTTTTTGCAATGAAATGAAATGAAATGAAATGCATTCTCTGTCTCAGCCAATTAATTCAAAATTAACTTACCAAAATTTTTAAATTCACATACCATTTTCTCTTCTCATCTCCTGGCCCAAAAGCTGATCTCCCCCTTCTGATTCTTAGGGACACATAGTAAGTGACGGAGTACACTGCAAGGATTGTGGGCTTTGAATCAAAACCTCGTTCTGTCGTTTAGGGATTCAGCAACCTTGAATAAGACTTAAACTCTTGAAGCCTCAGTTTTCTCATCAGTAAGAAATGAAGGCTCCTTTTGAGTTTTATGAGATAAATTGGTCAGAAAATGCTAAGCACTGTGGCAGGCACCTGATGGACACTTAATACATGCAGATTTCTTCTTTTATGCAAGGTATCTTAGTGGTGTTTGTCATTTCTAGACTGTATTGAAGTTCTTTATATAAAACCTTATATCCCTCATTATCTCCTCTTCCTTATCTTATTCCATCTTTATCTGTGATTTTCACAATGTCCAGCATAGTACCTCGCCTGAGATAAAACATCCAGTATATCACTGATGGATTAGCAGCTTCAATCATATATTCATTCAGCAACTTTCTTGTTATTTTCACCAAGTGTACTCTTTTTCCCTCCTATATTGTTTACATCTCAAACTAAAATCCTAGGGTTCTTATTTTTGTGTGTTTTACTTATATCATAATAGTCCTCCCATAGCCACAGTTTTGCTCACTGTTGTTTCAGTTACCTATGGTCAACCAGGGTCTAAAAATATTAAATGGAAAATTCCAGAAAAAAACAATTCATGCATTTTAATTGTGTGTCATTCTGAGTAGCTTGATGGAACTTCATGCTATTCCACTCCCTGCAGACCAGGACATAAATCACCCCTGGGTCCAGTGTATCCACACTGCTTATACCATGGCCATTTCCTCCATTAGTCACTTAGTAACTATCTTGATTATCACATCAACTGTCAAGGTATCACAGCACCCACGTTCAAGTAACCATTATTTTACTTCATAATGACCCCCAAGAGCAAAAGCAGTGAAGCTGACATATTGCCACAATTGTTCTATTTTATTATTGCTGTTGTTAATTGCTATGCCTAAGTTATAAATCAAACTTTATCATAGGTTTGTATGTACAGTTTGAGTATCTCCCATCTGAAAATCCAAAATCCAAAATGCTCCTAGAGCATCATGTTGTTGCTCAGAAGGTTTCCAATTTGGGAGCATTTACAGATTTTGCATTTTGGGATTTTGAATATTCAATCAGTATAGAAAGAACCAGCATATACAGGGTTTGGTGTTATCCTAGTTTCAGGTACCCACTGGGGGTTTTAGAATGTATCGTGGATGAGTGTACATAACTGTACACAGTGTCCATTAAGTTCTGTGTGCAGTTTAAAATAGACAACTTCATGGACACCCCATATGAGTGAGTGTATGTTTTAGTATCTCCATGGTTTGAACACCTCTCATCTGCCCTCATCGATGGCCCTTAACCTGAATCACACTGGTCTCTCCCCTGCTCCTCCGCTCCATCACACAGCCATTATGCACACTCGCATGCATGTGCGTGCACACACACACACGCACAAAATATCTTATATTAGCTTCTCCTCTACATCTTATCTCACCAGTCCAGCAAGTTCAACATCCTATCATTTGCCTTTTCCAGTCATATCAATCTTCAGGGCCAATCAGTCTGAAAAACTTTCTTTAAAAAATCTCTCCTTCATTTACTAAATCTCCATTACACTTAAAATAGAAGCTTAGTATACCTTCTTAACCCTTCTCTTCGTGCACAATTTTATTTGCTTTAATTCATTCCAACAGCTCCTTATAGGTCAGTTTTAATGAGAATATTACCATGCATTTGTTATCCTCACCCAGGAATTCTCATCCATTCTCTCTTACAATCCATATAAAGTACAAATTCCTCTCCTAAGCATTTAAAGGGCACTCCAACTTTCCTTCCCAGTCTTCTCTCCAACCAGTGCCTACCTTTATAACACAGACAAAATAATTTGCTCACAGTTTTTCAAACTTTTACTATAATCTATATTTCTGCTCCCAAGCCGTTGCTTATGCTATTCTCATACCTGAAATTCAGTAGATAACCAATTTAATCTAAGGAGACAGCAGCTTAAATCTCACGTGCAACATATTCCATGCATAATTTTATATCCCTCCAGCTGGATTCCTTTCATTTTTTTCAAGTTTAACAGCACTTGTTTTTCATACATTATTTTTTCTTAAGAAATTGCTTTGAGGTAAGGGTATGATGTACTCCTCGTTGTAACTCTTGATGTGCATAAAGCAAAACAATACTTCACACAAAATAGATACTCAGTAAAATAAATAATAGAAGATTTTCAAAGAGAAAAGCATTGAATAAGTAGCCGGGTTGAAGAAAGCTCAGATGTGCCACAAGCTCTTGTGATTCCTTAGGGCAGATCTAAGACTGATACAGATCATATTGGAAGGAAATTTTGATTAAACACTTTAAAGAAAATTAATACAGAGATAAGGCCTGAAGAATCCCTAAACCAAGCCAGATAGGACTTACAATTGGCTTTAACCTTGCTTGATTTGCAAACAGAAACAAACCTTAACTTAAGCTATTTCTTATAAATGCCTATATATTAAAGAAAAAAATCAAATGTAAGGTTAACCAATTAGAAAAAATGCAAATCAAAACTACTTTGAGATATCACCTAACCCCAGTAAGAGTAGCCCACATAACAAAATCCCAAAACCAGAAATGTTGGCGTGGATGTGGAGGAAAGGGCACACTTCTACACTGCTGGTGGGAATGCCCACT